>LR549049.1:0-136987 GCA_900536415.3 Caenorhabditis sp. 38 MB-2015 | reverse complement strand
GATGGTCGACGTTGTTTGGATAATCTTCCGGGAGGAAATCAAACGATTACCTACAATTCGTTCTTTAAATATCAGGTTTACACCTTGAAGCCTAACGCTGCCTTGAAAGCCGGATACGAATTGGTCAAATACGAGAATTTCAGAAGTGGCGCAATTTTGTTTTGTTAAATGAAGTTTTGCATCTTAGACATGGCTTTTTTTTTCAAAAAGTTTTTCAGAAAAATTTACCGTTTCAGCAGTTTTATATGATTTTCACTCCGTTATTCATTTTTGATAGAAACAGTCGTTGTCAACCGCTCCTCGAGACACTAATTGGGCACTCTAATCTATACATTTTTTGAAACAGTGAAGTTTTTGATCTCGTATTTTTATACTTTAAAACATCCATCAAGGGTGGGGAAAGGTGGTTGAGGAAAATTTTCAGAGCTCTCGAGATCAGATGGACTTCTCAGTTTTGAATATAAACATAAGTAAAAGTCGTTGAAAAAAAACACAAAACACAGCTCGCCCCAGTTTTTTCTATAATTTTGTTGTTGTTGTAGGGTGGATGGGACGAGGCCACTTCTACAGTGGAATTTTCCGACAGCTCCGGAAGTTTCATCAAAAACATAGTATTTCCAAGTCAAAATTGAGCAATCTTCAAAAAATAATTCACACGATTTACGTGAATAATTAGTGCCTTTATGTATAACAACTTCAAGTCCAAACGTGGCGTTGAAATCAAGATTTTATTCGATCAAATACGAAAACACTCCACGCCGAGTTGTTCATACACAATGTTTAGATTTTTTGTTCAATAAACATTTGCACTTAATTTATAAAAACGTGACTTTTTTCTCGAAACATTTCAACAAAAAACCGAAAGATAAAGATAGAATAAATATGAGAGTACTGTAAAGCATTCGAGCAGGTTTTCTTTGCTATCTGGATGCATAGTAAGGATGGAAACATATTAACGTGTTTTTTTCTTTTTTTTTTTGAAGTTGAAAGCTTCCTCCCAATGTAATTTTTATCCCGTTTTGGATGCGAAAAATATGAGCTTAATCTAGTACTGGAAAAAAATCCATAAAACATAAAACTATAGATAAAATCTACAGTAATTCACCTCACTCCAAACACTATGTAAACATCGTATTTTTTCCAAAAAATGAAAGAAAAGAATTTACACCAAAAAAAACAGTTCTGTTCGTCTGCGTCTCTTCTGTTCATCGCTTCGCCACCTTTTGGCCCACGTTTCTATTTTTATCAACGAAAAAATATTGCGCCCAAACTCTGCGTCTCTGGACAGAGAACAGAGAAGGAAAACTTATCGTCACTTATGAGGTTCGAGGTGTTAACAAATTAATTTTGAGCCCAAATGCAGCTTTGAAAGCCGGATATGAACTGGTCAAGTTTGAAGTTCCATATCCGGAACAGCTATCAACATTTAAGGAATCGTCTGATTCCGACAGTTTTGTCATCTAGAAATGAAATTTTTTCCATGAAATAACAACAAAAACTTTTTTCAAAGCCTAATGTTTCTTTTTAGCATTAAATTACATCATGGGAATATATTGTCCGATTTTGTAGTTTACACTGTACTTATGTTGAATAAAAAATCAGAATTGATCAGCTCGAACGAAACAAATATGTTTTAATATCTGTTAGGGGATTGTTTCCTCTTTTTATTTTTCATTTGCAATATTATTTTCTAAATGAGAGTTGATGACCTTATTGATAATTTTTCATATTTCGGGATTTTAGTTTATAACTTTATACGCTCCCGTTCAAAAACCACTCCCCAATCCATTTCTCTAAATGTGAATAATGTTCCAATCAATTCCCCTTCTGATGTTTCTGATATATTCTCCTCAATATTCTCCGCTAACATGTCACCCCCTACCGATCCATTCACCGCTCTCCCAGCAAATAAACCATTTAGTATTCCTATTGATTTCGCTCCCTTTAGAATTGCCCATTACGTATCTAAAAAGATCTCCCCAAAACTTGGTTACTCTAGTGACCATATTTCATTTCTTTTGATCAAAAAGTGCATAGATTCAATTTCCATCCCCCTTTCCATCATTTTCAATGAGTCCTTCTATTCTGGTGTTTTCCCTTCAGCTTGGAAAATTTCAACTTTCATTCCACTTCATAAAAAAGGTCCAATCTCCGATCCCAATAACTATCGACCTATATCCCTTACACACCCTCTATCCCGTTTGATGGAACGCCTAGTCCTAGATCAGTTACGACCTTCATTTACCTCTAGAATCTCCAAACATCAATACGGTTTCCTAAATTCTCGCTCTTGCACCCTGGCTAACATTGAATACACTTCCATTTGCCAAAAATACCTAGCCACCAAAAAATTTGTTGATTGTATTTATTTCGATTTTCGTAAAGCTTTCGATTCGGTCCCCCATAACCTCCTCTTATGTAAACTGTCCACTTTTGGCTTCGATGATATAACATGTAATTGGTTCTCCGCATTCATCCTTAATCGAAAATCCCGTATCAAAATCGATCATTACATCTCCCCAAAATATTTTGATGTTTCTTCTGGTGTTTTACAAGGAACCGTTAGCGGCCCATTTTTATTCTTAGTATACATTAACGACCTGCTCAACCTTTTCCCTTCTGATGTACATATTTCTGTGTTTGCGGATGATATTAAGATTTACGGTACCAACCCCTTGTCTCTCCAAACTAGTATTGATATTCTTTGTGATTGGTGTTGTAAGTGGAAACTAAACCTTGCTGAAAACAAAACATTAGTCCTACATCTAGGCAAAAACAATCCCAATACCATTTACACCGCCAATAGCATTCCCATTTCCCCCACTGATCGCACCAAAGACCTAGGTTTGTATGTTGATAAAATGCTTAATTTCGAGTACCACATATCCCAGATTTCTAATACTGCTCTCTTTAAATGTCGTCAATTACTATATTCTTTCAAGTCCCGAAATCCTCAATTTCTACTCAAACTATTCATGTGTTTTGTCATGCCCCTCCTTGACTATGGCTGCGAAATCTATCATCCCACCTCCCCTGCCCTTATAAAAAAATTAGAAAAGCCCCTTAAATGGTTCTCCCGTAGAGTTTTCCAAAGGTGTAATATTCCATTCTCTTGCTATCAAAACCGCCTAGATCTCTCGAATCTAATTTCTATTGAACACCGCCAAAAAATTCTAATCGTCAAACTCTATTATAATATCTTAACTCTTCGTAGTCACCTTCCTTCTATTGATCTATTTCTCGTAGCCTCAAAATCTAAAAGATATCCTCTCTCTTTTAATTATCTTCGGTCCATAAATAAAACCCTAAAAATGAATTCAAAACTTGTTCTCCTTCAAAACCATCCCAACGTTGCAAAAGTTGTTTTTATTGGAATATCAGACTTGTGAAAAGGACTTTAATTTTATAATTTTCATTTTCTTCCAAATCAAAAATTTAGAAAAAAAACTACAATAATGACTTTTATTTCTAAAAAGATTTTGAATAATTCACTGTTTCATAACGTGAATAGATGATTTTACATAATTGTTTGTTTGGGGCCTACATGAACAACGGTGGATCTAGACAAACCTTGAGATTCGGTAAAAATCAAATGTAATTGATAAAACAGAAAAAAAAATTTCAAACTTTTTCTCCTTCAAAACCATCATATTCTATCAGAAATTCGCGAAATGAACTTTAATACAATTTTCTTGTGAATTTTTCATTGTTTTCATCATATGTAAATGGAAAAATATTTGTTCAAAAAAACTACAAAAATGATTTTTACTTCTGAAAAAGTTTTCAATAATTCCCTGTTTCAAAACGTGAATAGATGATTTGACAGATTTGCTTGCTTGTGGGCCTGTATGAAAAAGAGTGGTCTAATTAATCCTTGAGATTTGGTAAAAATCATATGTAACTAATGAAACAGTAAATTGAAACTTTTTTTTTTTTTACTTTTGTCCTTGAGAACCATCCTGTTTTAAAATGGCAAATAATTGAAAAAAAAACTACAAACTTGATTTTTAATTCACTGTTTCAAAACATGAATAAACTATTTTTCAGATTTTTTTTTGCTTTGAGGCCTATAGAAGAAGAGTCTTATCGAACATTATGATTCGGTAAAAATCATACAAATGTAATCAATGAAACAGTGAATTTTTGCAATATGAAATTCTATGTAACTTCGAAACATTGAAATTTCATAGCTTTTTTGAGAAGAAGTATTCGGCATAAAGAAAAATGACTGTTTCAAATCTTATGCTAATGACGGAGAAATGAGAAAAATGAGCTCTCGGAAGGCCACTTAAAGCAGAGTCCTAAGCTGACGTCGATAGCAATACAGAACAACAAAATCCGCTGAAAAATCCCAACACTGTCAATGTAATATTATCAGTCATTTGAAATTTACTTTAAATTTCATTTTCATCCAAATCAAAAATTAAAAAAAAACCAAACATAATTCTTTATTCTGAAAATGTATACTGTTTCAAAACGTAAATAGATGAGTTTGCAGAAATTTTTGTTTCGGGGCCTACATAAAGTAACGAGAGGTCTAATCAAACCTTGAGATTTGGTAGAACTCATATGTAATCGATGAAACAGTAAAAAATAAATTTTCTAACTCGAAATTGGTTTGTAGCTTCCCAAGTTCCAGTCATTATGGAATTGTGAGAAATGAAAAAAACAACTTCTGAAATTTTTTGAGAGAAGATTTCAGAAAAAAAATCGCTTATTCAAATCTTTTATTTCAGAAGTGAGACTTGCCAATTCTCTGAATGTTATCATAACTTTTCTGAACCAGACGACCCAAAAAATTCCAAAAATGGAACCCATAAAAAAAAGGACCTGACCTTATCATGTCGAGTTCTTCAAAAAACAACAATTTACAAAATTTATTGGGAAGCAAAAATAAATAGAAACCGTAAAAATACATTTTTGAAAACATTTTAAGAAAACTTTTTTTGAGAAAAAAACTAGTATGAGAAGGACCGTATGAAATGTCTTTTATGGGGTGATGCAGATGTTAAAAAATTTGCGTTTTTTAAAATAAAATACAATGCAGGAACCTCAAAAAAACGTGCGTTTAATTAAAAAAATGACATTTCCTATGTATAAAAGAATTAAAAGTGATTTTCCTGCATTGTATTTTAATTTCAAAAACGCACATTTTTTAGCATCTGCATCACCCCATTAAATCGTGAGAAAATCTATGAAGATGGTGGAGTATTCAACATGAAATGATGTGGTGCAAAAAGAAGTGTCGGACTGTAATTTGGAAACAACATCATTTGTGGCGTGAGCAGCGATTGATAATGCCCCTGAAAATAAAACAATGAGGTATTATATTGTTCGATTCTTTTGTTTTTCGAAAATCTTTTCACCCCAATTAATAAAGTCGCGCGTTTCTCTCTTTTTTTCTCAATTCCGCCCGCTCGCCCGCCAAATTGATTTCCTTATGTCAAGGTTTTTGTTCGCCCCGGGGTGCCTACCGTATTAGGTGTGGTTCCTGTTGCATTTGTCGCTTGTTGCGGTGTTGTTGTTGTTGTTGCAGTTGTTGCGTATTGTTGATAAATTGGCATATTTTTTCGGCATCGAGCTCGACGATTCGAGAACCATGTCATGATTTTCTCCTCAGAGAGACTCGTTTCTTTGGAGATGTTTTCGCGCTCAACAGCGTCTGGATATGTGTTAGCCTGGAAAATGAGGGTTCTTGAGGGGAACAAGGGCGGATGAGATGGGGCTACTCACTTTGAAGGCCGATTCCAATGATTCCAACTGGTCGGAAGTGAAAGAAGTGCGATTTCTTCTCGATGATTCGTTTGATGGAGAGCTTGACGAACAATCATCATCGTCAGATGAAGATTTCGAGCATTCATCTGGAAAATATATATGGATGAAGGGAGAGTCTTTATAGGTATCAAAAAAATTGGCAGGTACAAAACAGAGAATTAACGCTAGATTCTATTGATGCTGTTTTGTTAATATTTCGAAATGGTAATTTTTTCCTCTTAAAATAGAACTGTGTAGAGTGAGTTAGTTTTTTTGAGAAATGGGTTTCAAATATGACTTTTTCTTGTCATTTTCAGAAAAAATATCTACAGGAATTCTGTGATACACAAATTAAAAACTTTGATTTATTGGATGATGTTTTAAGCGGTCGGTGTTAATATGTTTTTTGAAACCGTGAATTTTTCAAAACTGAACTTATGGGGTGATGCAGATGCTAAAAAATGTGCGTTTTTTAAATTAAAATACAATGCAGGAAAATCACGTTTTATTCTTTTATACATAGGAAATGTCATTTTTTCGAATTAAACGCACGTTTTTTTGAGGTTCCTGCATTGTATTTTAATTTAAAAAAATGCACATTTTTTAGCATCTGCATCACTGGAAATTTCTCAAAAAAAAAACTTTTCAAACTGTTTGATCTTAAAGGGCGACTATGGTCTGAAAACAAGTTTTGCTATTTCTTTTCTTGTTGTTTCTCTTATTATCCATCCGTGAATAAAAAAAATTCTCATTTGACGCTCCCGCGACTGGAAAAAGGTGAAAAATAATTCTTGAGCCCGTGAGAACAGATGAGAAAGTTTGCTCCACTGCTACAGAGAAAATTCAAAAATAGTTCACAAACACCAAATATGACGAGCAAAATTTTAATGACGCAAATTTGCACACTGCTTTCATGGATTTGCACACTGCTTTCACGCACCATAGTCGCCCTTTAAGAGTTTCCGAATTTTTAACTGAACTTTTTTTTTCTCTAATACTAGACTTTTCGATTAAAAAAAAGAGGGTATTAGGGTATTTGAGGGTATTACTAAAAAATGTGTTTTTTCATTCAAGAGCAACTTGCCGAATCCCCTTACCCACGTTGAAAAAAAATGAACAATTTTTCTAGTCGCGGTGTGTACACAATTTAAGCCACGCCCCCTCTGAATTTTGAGAGAAAAGAAAAAACAAAAGAAAAAATTAATAATTATGCAAAATTGCGGCAAACAAACTTGTGACTTTTTCCAATTTCTTGAAAGTTTGTGCGGCAAGCAACAAAAATACGCAACGAAAAATGACCGTTCAAATTGTTTATTTTTTTTCAACGTGCTTACCGTACCATTAAAGTTCAATATGAAAATTACAAAATAACACATTTCTTGGGACCCCTGAATCACTATTCCCAACATTTCATTATCTTTTTTCATGATTTTCTGAAACCGAAAATTTCCTCGAAAAAAAATTATTTAAATAAAACGTTTATTTTGGAGAAATTTCTGAAAATAAAAAATAATGATAACTATTTTTCTTTTAGTTTTTAACTGTTTTCGAGCATCACATTTTTGATCCAATCGGTTCTCTTGAAAAGGTTCGACTATTTTGTTAGTTCTTTCAGTTCCAAATAGAAAATGGGAAGCATTTATTTATATCGACTTTCGTCAGTATTTTATCATTTATTAATTTGGTTTTCTGAAACCGGAAATTTTCTGTAAAATTTTTGAATTTTTTTTCAAAAACTGAAATTCCCGGTTTGATTTTTAGAGAATAATATTCCGTCTTTTTTTTAAATTTAAAATTCCCCGTTTTTTTTTTCGAATTATAAAAAAAAAATTTTCGGTTTTAGAAAATCTTCAAGACAATCTTTTTCAAGCCCTGAAACAGTTGACTGTTAAATCCTTCAATAAGTTCCACTCATTCCCCCCAGATCAATCTAATCGACACCTAATCGTCGTCGTCTTCTTCTCAATAAATATGTAATAAGTCAATATAACCCCATAAAAGGACCTCTTCATCAATTGTCACATTATTATTTCCTATCTTCTTCTTCTCTTTCCATTTCCTTCTAATTACCTTATATATCATGTTGCGCCACAGGGTGATCGAACTTTTTTGTCTCATTTGATCAGATAATTCGGTGTGATAATTTATTGACACTCTAGTAGCCAATTTTTTTTCTGCTGCGCTTGGTTAAATGACTCATGCTGATTTTTTATCAATCTTTCAGCTGTCGAGTGAATAAAAAATGAAGTTGAAAAAAATGTTTCTGGGGAAATGTTGAGTCATACTTTGAAAACAAAAAATGTACTTTAAGGTGGAATTGTTGTAGACTTGGTTCAGAAAAAAACAATCAGGTCATCAAAAATTATCAACTGTTATTAATATTGAAGGCACAATTATAGAGTATATAAATAATTTTTGATACAGTACTTTTTTCGAACTTACGCATTTCTGCAGACAAAAAAACAAATTAGCTATTTCTTCAAAAATTAATTCAATAAGGGCTGAATGAAACAGGATTTTTTAAGAGTCTAACTTCAAAAGTCGAAAGATTCAAAAATCGGTATAATTTTTAAAACGAAAACTCATCAATGAAATAATTTCTGGAATGAACTTCACGAGAATTTCTAGAAACAGTGAAATATAATGAAACACCTATTTCATTTAGTTTTGGTTTAGTTTTGAAAATCCAAACTAAGAATCAATAACTAGCTTGATTTGAAAGTAGCTAATATAGTTCTTGAAATTACACAAATTATAATATCAGCTCAACGGCGAAAACAACAGTCAATAACAACTTTGAGAAACAGTGATTGGTAGCTGAAAAAATGTTCAAAGCAAAAAAATTCAACAGATAACCGAAGTGCATGAAATTCTTCACTTCTTCTTTGATTAAACTTTGAAACAGTAAATTATTCGAACATGTTTTCTTAAATCCCATTATTTTTTCAGCAAGATCAGAAGTTTATGAAGCCTTCACTACCCGTATGTTTTCAATGTTTATCTATCCAAATTCAATAAGACCACCCAAAAAAGTTTCAATAATCTATAGCAATATATCACTTGAATCCCCCGCTAACGTTTCCACTTTTTGACACCCAATAAATCTCATTACAAGATTGCGCACTTGATGAACATTTACGCCCAATTTCATGCGCCAAACTATGTTGGTTTTTTATTGTTCGAAAAAGGAAGAGGAGATGAAAAATGTTTGATTGAAAGATTACGGTATTTCGATGATTGAAATTGAGGGGAAGGGAAAAAGGAGGAGATGGAGAATATGTGTAAATAGTTCGAACCTTGAAATGAATCACATCAATGAATGACAATTAGTTCAAAGAATTGGATTTGTGGATAAAGAATAAGGTTGGCTATGAGAATACTGTTTGGTTATTGAACGATAATTTACACCTAGTCTCGTGAAAAAAAGCGATTTTTCTTGAAACAGAAATAAAAAGAGAAGCGAAACATGATAAATATTAATGCTCATATAAATGAGTATGCTGAAACAGGGAATTTTAATGTCAGAGAGAGAAGAATAAAAATGAAAAACCTATGTTTCAACATTTTTGAAACAGTGATTTTTTGAATTTTCAGTTCCATATAATTAAAGGTGGAGTAAGGTAATAATTCTTAGGTGAAAGAGCTTTAACCCCTCCTTTAAACAAAGAAAAATACCACCAAACAATGTCAGTATCAGGACTTCAAAAAAAGAATCGCGCAAGATAATTTTAGAGGTTATTTTCAAACGACTGAAACTTTTTTCGCTGAAAATTTTCGAATACCGTATTTTAAGGTACTAATACTGACAATGCTGGTTCCAAATTGTGAACTTTTAAGATTTCAAAAACTGGAATTTTAAAGGAGAAATATACTTATTAATTTTTTCTGAACTTTTTTGAAATTGTGAAAATTATATCACATGTGTATCGTATCTTTGAAACAGTAAAAAAAACAGAAATTTTGTTTGGAAACTTTTTTTTTGACTTCAAATATATTTTTAAACTTTCATTAATCAAGTATTTTTTAAAAAGAGATTATCTTTGTATGATGAATTTTATTTTCTCATTGTGTCAAAAAGAAACTATAAACTTTTCAAAACCTAAGTTTTCATAGGTTCAAACTGTTTTAATTCGATCATCTACCCCTGGTCTCCTAATCGATTCGTCATGTCTATCAGGTTGGTATTCGCAACCCCGCCAAAAAAAATGTCGCGCATTCCCCCTAAACGCCTTATCATTCACTACCCCCAGGCCGTTTGTCCTTCTCTTTTTTCTCCTTTTTCAAAGTGTGTTAAATACACACTAATCACCTTCTCTCAAATATTTTCTTAATGACCGTTATTATACGCCTACAGTATACCATGGGAAAATTCTCTCTCCGCCTTGATTTTCAATTAAAAAATCTGCGTTGAACACAGGAAACGAATAATATAAATGTGTGAAATTGGCAACACTTGGAGGACATTCAGGAAATGAGAAGAAAAAAAAACAACTGACCTATCGAAATCCCAAGGATACTGTCGATACTGTAGCTCAAACGTTTGCGATCCATTTTCTTTTCGCGCACTGGGACTGAAAAAAATGGAGGTTGATATATCAAAGGTTTTGAAAATGTTCAGGAAAAAATATATTCTTCTTAACCCCGGTTAATACAATTTTTCCAAGCACACAAAAAACTTTACTTTTTCCAAATTTTATACATATTTCACTATGCAGGATTATAATGATTATGTAACGAACTTGTTTGGTTCGAAAACAAAAATCGAACTATTGAATTCAGATTCTGTTCACATGGTATTTATATTATTTAGTTACTGTGTATCAAAAATAGTATTCTAAACTCAAAAGGAAGTTTCGCGAGCTCATAGCTGAGGTTCTATCTTAAACTTTTTACACTTATAGAGATTGACGTTCTGATCACCGTGCAATAGATCAGAAGGTCGGAATCTTTAGAAGTTCTGAAATTAGTGGAAACAGAAGTGAAAACCCATGAGTAAAAAAAATTTTCTGTTTCAATATCTTCTGAAATCCTACACAGATTCTGAATTGACAATCTGCGAACGTGTTGAGATTGACAGAAAAATAAAGAAACACTTTTAAAGAAAAACTTTTTCTTTTCATATTGCATATTACTTTTTCAAGAAGACATTTTCGCAAGAAGACATTTTTTGATCAATTAGACGAAACAGTGAGTAAAAATGAGAGAATCAGACACTTGTAGATCAAAATATCTCGAAGCGAAAGAAATAGAAATACAAATTAAGCAATAGTATTCAGTGTCAGGAAAAGAATTACTGTTTGTATCTACCTGAAAACCTGTAAAATTCTTGGCTCAAGAATCAAACAATTTCTGCCTGAAAGACACATTTAACAATGTTTTACTGTTCCGTGAGTTTCATATCAAACTTTATGACTTATACACTCGCTGATTTTGCAATATTGGATAAAAATAAGTTGGCAAGTTACTTTAAATTAACAAGCACATTTCAAATTTTTCAGAATTTTTTTACGGGAAAATCTAGTTTTAGAGTAAAGATGTTTTGAAAATCTGCTCGTACGTTGAAATTTTCCAAAGTACTTTTTTGAAATAAAAGTTTCTCGAATGCTAGAATTTTGGGTAAAAAACTCCTTCGATGGCTTTGTTTAAAAAAAAGGAATTTTTCGTTCAAGACCAACTTGTCCATTCCCTTCACCCCACTCTTAGCTAGCTATCTCACATTCAGATACATTCAGATCCCAGTCGCCCTACTCCACTTACCTCTTCCTCTAATAACTCGATTAATTGCGGCAATGGTTGGCGCATTTGCTCTCGTACAAATCTCCTTCTGAATCATTATCTCTCGCAATTCCGCCGCTCCACAATTCGGATTCTCATCAAACGCAATCAACAACTCCTTCTCAATTGCCTGAACTGTAATTCTAGCTCGAGGACTTCCGCCAATCTGAAAACCATCACTCTTTCCACAAATAGGTAACATTCATTGTTCTATTTTAGTAACCAACCAGACAGGTGTCTCACCGGGTGGTCACAACCTGTCTTTTTTGTTTCGCATTTTTTCAACTCAAGAATAAAAAAACGAATACCGTACCTGTCCAGGGGAGATTGAGCCTGTCTCAGCGTAGCGATTCAAAATCTTCGAAACTGCTCCATGCGATACTTTGAGCTGGCGACTGATATGACAAGGTCTGAAAAGAAACAGAATAGGATAATATGATGTGAGATGGACTTACTTGGTTCCTTTTTTAGCCATTGAAATTATAGCTTGTCGAATATGCAGGGGAAGTGGACGTCCATTGATAAACACACCGCCGAGTTGATTTATACGACCCTGGAAAATAAAAATATTAAAATCGAAAAACCAGACCGAGCGGTATTTTTTGAAACAGCAATATGCGAAATAATATTGTTTACAGTCGAAAAATCCACTGTCTCAAAATGTGTATGTTTAACGTCATTAATTTGAAGAGCAGTTCTCTTATGCATTTTCACAAAAAAAAACTGGAATATCTTTGGAAATTTTTGGTATTTGTTGAAATTCTAGTGTGCGCTTTATTAATCTTCACAGTTTTTTTTTCATTTCTGAATGGGACCCAAAAAACGGGGGCTGTAATTTCAGACAGTTTTTGTGTATTTTTTTGACGAACACAAAAAACTTAAAATCAAGGTGACATGGTTCAGAGCATTGAAAACTGCTCCTACTCACAATAGAACAGTGAGTAAGATGTGCATGGTGTTCGAATTACTGTAGTATTTTGAGCAAAATATTTTGAAACAAATGCTCATTTCTTAAATTCTGAAAATTCACTGTTTCAAAATGTAAATATTCTCGGGACCGAAAGTTTTGATAGCTATTGCATATTCTTAATGTATATTGAAGTTTCAAAAATTTTAGATTTATCAGAAAACACAGTAATTCGGTGACTAACGAACATTGATGTTTCAAAAAGAGCACGTCACAGTTGTATTACTTTTTTGAAATTTCACTGTTTCAAACATTTTATGATCATGATCAAAGCATATTTTCAGCTAGTTAGTTATGTTGTCTTTCAATTTCTGTGGATCACCCTCTCAAAAGAAGTAGAAAACCATTTAAACCCCTGATACTTACCTGTCCAAGAATGTGATTGAAGGTGATTGAATCGGTAGTCATAGTTCTGAAAAAAGCTGAAATTAAGTAGAAACGAAAAAATATATATGAAAAAAAGAAATATTTCAAGGATTTTAAGAAAAATAAGCGTCGAACTATGGTTAGTTCGTCTCGATTCATCCCTATTACGTCGATGTTCCGCACTTCTGCCTATCACAAGCGAAAATGGGCGGAGTCGTGTCAGTCTCCCGACTCCGCCTCTTTCTATGTCTTGCGGGTTACGGTACTCCTCCTTTTTCGGTGCGGTGTGAGATGAAAGAAAAAAGTGTTATCATCGAGTATAGGTACGGCACGCGCCCGTACATATGGGGAAGGTGGAGAAAAGAGAGAAGATTTATGGGATGAAGATTGAAAATATGGGAGAAAAGAAGAAGAAGAAGAAGAGAACGAGGAGGATGGGTGGTAATATGGATTGATGACATTGTTGACACCTTTTAGGTGAGAGGAACATTTGATTTGCGCGCCATGGGTTGGCGCGAAAATTGAGGTATGTTTTCATGTAACTAACTATGGCAGTTGGCATAGACCCCATAAGAGAACTCAACTGTTTGAAAAAGTATTGAAACTGTAACTTTTTGACTAGTATTCTCATTACCATTTCATAACTCATATAGTTTTTTTTTCAGTTTCCGTATCTTATATCACAAAGCCACGTCTTGATTAAGATCTATAGAAAATGTGAAACAGTAGTTTGAGTGAAAACCATATGATTTTTGAGATAAATGTATTGAGAACTTCGAAATATTCGTCTTCAATTCTGGTTCATACATTAAGTTTAGTTGTTCATTCGAATTGTTGCTTTTCAAAAATCCTTTTCATATAGGCTGTATGTTTCAAAATTCAGCAATTGTAAGATAAGGTTCTCAGATTTGGAATAATTGCATTTATTCACCTCGTTGAGCTACGAAATAACAATATAAACATGTCACCCTTATTTTTGAGTCGTTCTTGAAACAGGCACTTTTTGAGAACTTAGTGTAATTGTTTACTGAGACAAATGAATTGAATATATTCTTATTTTGAATCTAAAAAAGTGTCGATGGATATGACAATAGGTTATTATATAAACAATTAGAAACGATCGTGAAAAAAAAAATTAAATTTAAGGTTTATTAAAATCTTTTGAAACAGTGAATTTTTTTTATTATAAACCTTTTTTCCTCAGAATTTGTAAATACACACAGTTTTTATTCGATCGTTAATTTAGTTGTGCCTTCATTTGAAATATTTTTTGCTCCAAAAGTCACTAATTATGGGAGAAATTTTTCACTCGATTCTCGAATTTGAAAGTATTCCATTCAATCACTTATAAGGTCTTTAAGGTAACAATATACACATGTTACTTGAATTTTTCGGTCATTCTTGAAACAGGCAATTTTTTCAAAACCTATTTGAACTTTTTATGAGACGAATATAATGATACTTTTAAAAAAATTAAATCAAGAGTTTTTTGTCATTCTTGAAAATTCATTGAAACAGTGAATTTTTTTGAAATCTGAACTTTAAAATACACCCAGTTTTCATGCAATTCCTAATTTCTAAAATTGTACCTTTATTTTAAACCAAAAATTAATTTCAAAATTTTGGAGTGTTTTTGGAAGATATTTCTTGGATGTAATGGTGACTTTAATATTCTTGATGATAAAGAGAAATAATCAGATTTTTGTGAATAAGTTTTCGGAGTTTTAGTTTTTTTTTTCAATTTTCTACGTTGAAACTTCCAACATTCAATGGGTTCTACTCTTGCCCAACTTGCTTATTTAATTCAATTTTTTATGTATGTTCACTGAAACAGTGAATTTTAAACATATTGTTTAGTATGTTTGGAACCTATTTTGTTGAAACAGCATGATTGAGAAAACTGTACTGGAAGATCAAAAATTACCAAAAATAAACTATTTTGAAAAACTATTGAAACAGTGATACATTACAAGCTCAAATCATAGTTTATTTCGTTTTCTCGAATCATTTTCTTTATCTTTTCCCGAAATCAGTTCATTTACCCAAAGGCTTCACTAACAATTCATTGTTGATATCGGCTAATCACTAACAAAAAGAATTTATCAATCGGCTCTTGTCACTATTCAAAAGCAGTCGGCACTATCAAAAGGCCCACCTATGTTGCCTACCGGGAGTCTAATCCGAATAATCCGAACAAGAAAGAGAAGAGCATCGATTACACTACATGATACAAATTATGTAATGCAATATGTCTTAATCCTCCAGGTGGCAAATTAGAGGGAAACTGTTATAAACAGACTGTGTGGTGCGGTAGTTGTTGATTGAACTCAACAGGATGTTGTGGAGAAAGGGGAAGTGTGTGGATGTGGAAGGTTAATTGGTTATTGGACTTGGGAGAACGTGTTCGACAGTAGACAGGGTGGCGAATCTGAGCCATTTTATCAGCTCGGCGTCACTAAAAAGCGAATGATTCTTTTTTCAATTTTAAAACATTCAAAATTCCTTATTACCCTCTGTTTTCAACAACCCAGCCAGCTTTTACTTATATTATTATATTACCATTTCAAATATAATTTTGATGTTGTAATTTGAAAACTGATGGATCTTCCAAAACTTTTTCGAAATCAAAAAAATACGTCCATGTTCTGGGAGTTCATAAGCTTCATACAACCAGTCAACACACTTCTCACATTTGCAAACTCGGTATTAGAGAGGTGTGAAGGCGGCTCAGATGAGACAACTTCGCCTACCGGAATACTCATCGGTCATCAGAGTACATCATATTTGACACTAATTTGTTGGAGAACAAGAAGATGCCGCTTCTTTGACAAGTATATTAGAATTTGAGATAACATCAGTTACATATTGGATCTATACGCGAGAGCTAAAACTTTACTGTTTCAAGAGATTATTTTTCGAAAATCGAAATTTGGCATTTTAATTCAGTTTTTCTCTGTACATTTTTGGCACAATAGTCATAATTATGGATGTGGTAAAGCCTCGAAATAAAATTTCTAAAAAAGTTAGACTTTGACTTGCACTTTTTCAACTTAAATTATAGTTTATAACGATTTGGACCTGGATGATGCTAGTTTGAAATTGTTAAAACTGAAAATGTATTTTTTTTATTCTCCAAACCAAAAACAATTCTAAAAATCTTTGCTTAAGAACCTACAAAATTTGAAAGAATATGCTTACTTATATATTGTTTCAATTTTTTTAAAGCTTGGAGTCGATACTTTCAACAGTATATTCTTCATAAGATAATTATCACTCATAACTAGGAATTCACATGCTTCAGAAATAAGTTTCATTTGGAACATCCTTCTTACCTATGTTAATTAGCAGCTGCACCGAATCATAGTTTTGGGATTACATAAGCTTCGAACACCAGATTAGCCTTGTTAACACTTTTTAAAATCGGCATTAGGAAAGTGTGTAGGCGGCTCAAATATAACAACATTGCCTACCGGAATTCTCATCGGTCTTCGGAGTACACGGTGAGATAAAGAAATATGACATTAATTTGTTGGAAAACAAGGAGAGGCCGCTTCTTTGACACGTATATGAGCATCTGAGATAAAATCAACTTCTTATTGGATGTACACCTATTCTATAAATTTACTGTTTCAAGGGAAAGCTATTTTTAAAATAGGAATCCAAATTTTCAATTTTTCGAACCAAACTAATTATTTTGATATTCAAAATTCGAGTTTCAATTGTCACGATTTTGGCATCGAAACTTTTAATCATTGAATTTTTTATCTATCTTTGACATATTATTTTTTAGTTTCTCATTTTCAAGTTTCCCGGTTAAAGACTTTTGGATATAATTTGAAATAAGACCTGTACAAGAACACAAAAGCTGTTCTACTTCATATAGAAAAGTTTTGCTTTTGAAAATGGTCTGTGCTGAAAATGGAAGTACATTACGGTAATACTTTAAAAATCTAACAAAGGGATGTTTCAAAGAAATGCGGCTCTTGTTATGTAACAAATTGGTGCAACATACACCACTTATCTGATTGTGCACACTTATGTACAAAAAATGGATCAGACTTCCGGTATACTAGGTAACATGTCCTTTTTCTTTGCCGCCTTCAAAAGACCTCTTCATATTAATCATTGTTGTTATCTGAAAATGCGCGAAAACCTGCGAATTGACACGTCAATTGAAGGTCGATGTGATATGAGTGACAGACGCGTGCCCAATAATTATAATGTACGAAGAAATAGAATAAAGATCTTTTAAGAATGCCGATCTGATTAGGATTAACACTTGTGCGCAACTTTTTTTTCGTGTTACTGTATTAGAACGAGGAGGGAGAGAATGAATAAAATTGTCGTAAATTAAACATGGTATTGAAAAAAAGAAGTTATATATATATAAAGTTTAATGGGGTAGTGTGAGGTTAATGTGATATTACCTAATAATATGATTTGTTCACTTTTTCATTTCTTCGAGTAAATTATAGGGGTAGACATTAGAATCGATACTTTGCACATTTGCACTAATCTGACATGTTGATGACAACTAATAATTAGGTACTTTTTATGTTACCGAAAACAAGTTAACTAGTTCAATTGATTAATTGAGCTCAAATCGCGCGCAAATCTTATGAGAAAGAAGGGAATGAAGATGAGTAGACTTACAAAGTTTGGAGAAAGCGTTGCAAGACACAAAGATTTTTATGTTGCGCCTTTGAAGTACGGTGAGTCATTTTTGTTTTGTTTTTTGTTTTTCTCTCACACACATTCCAATTTTAGCAAATGTCGGGAAATCCAGACAATAAGCGGGTATTTCTCGATATCACAGTAAATGGAAGAGCACTTGGAAGAATTGTCATCGAACTTTTTTGTTCAATGGGTGAGAAAATTATTTTTTAGGAGAAAAAACTTGTTTTTTCCAGCTCCAATAACTACGGAAAACTTCCGCGTACTTTGCGTCGGAAATGCAGGAACTGCAATTGATGGAATGACCAAACTATCGTATAAAGGTGTTTCGATCCACAGAGTTGTCAAAAATTTCATGATTCAGGTATTATTTTCAACATTTGTTTAAGAATTTTTTGTTATTTTCAGGGAGGAGACATTTCGGGAAAAGAAGGTCTCGGAGGATTCTCGATTTATGGACAATATTTCGAGGATGAACCATTCATCGAGTCGCATTCCAAATATATGGTTTCGATGGCGAATAAAGGTCCGAACACGAATTCTTCGCAATTTTTCATCACCACCACGGATGCGCAACATTGTGATGGTAAACATGTTGTTTTTGGAAAAGTGAGTTTTGTTAAGTTTCCTGCCTAAAATAATGTTTTTTGTAGGTTGTTAAAGGTACAGATGTCGTTGACGCAATCGAAAAAATACGAACAGATAAAGATGACAAACCACTGATGGATATTATGATCAGTAATTGTGGGGAGCTTTTCAAAAAATCGAAAAATAACAATGAACCTTTGAAAGTTGTAAAGACTGAGATTGTCGAAGAAGAAGAAGTACAAGAAGACACTCATGTTGAAGAAAAATCAGAAGACGGCGAAGTTTCCGAAGATATCCCAGAAGGACCAAAAAATTGGTTATATCGAGAAGACTTGAAGAAACCGGAACGGGATAGAAAGAGAGATCGAGGAGATCGGCGACACAAAAAAAGCAGACATGGAAATCGTCAAAGTCGTAGCCGAAGTCGAAGCCGAGAAAGGGTTAGTTTTTTTTTCTATAAAATTTTTTATCAAAAACGAAGTCATGAAAGTTCCTAACAGCGTTGTTGAAACTTGGTGTTGAGAAATCATTCTCTGTTTTTCAAGTTAAAACTTCCAGGTTTTTAAAATTACATACTGTGTTAAAAATAAACATTTAGACAAGGGAAAGGCATAGCTGAAAATTTTTGAAAATTATATGCGATGTTCAAAGCTGGAAAAAACGAGAAAAAAAGCGAAAAAAAAACGTTCAAAGCACTCTGTTTCACACACTATTTCGTTCCTTCGCGTCGAGACCTTTGACAGTACTCTCGAAATAGCGTGTAAAACAGAGAGAGTTGGACTTGAACTTTAAAGATTTCTATTCGTGATTTTTTGCATTTTTTTCAGCTTTGGACATCGCAATAGCGATTCGTTCTTTCCAGAACTAATTGTAAGAAAAAACTTCTGAAGCTGTTAAGATACGTTATTTCTAATTTCCAAAATACAGTGGTACAATAAAAAAATTTATAGTCACCGATTTGGCTGATTTTTTTTGTAAAGACACTTCCGCGTCTGAATAGATGTAGAAACATGTTGAAACCGCGAGTTTAAAATTTTCACCCTCGGGGTGAATGGCGATAGACGGAAACTTCAAATGGCCATATCTCGGCTCTCTTTTTGCTACAGATCGTTGAACAGTTTCAAGTCGAAAATCAACTTCTGAATTCACACGACAAAGCTTTTATTTTGGCAGTTCTCATCTGATTATTTATTTTTGCGTCGTTTTTGTTAATTTTAAATGTTTTCAGAATGTAGAAATATTCGGAGCTGATTTTCGATATTCGGAGCTGATTTTTTAATTTTTTCCTACTAAAACAATAATTTTTAACAAAATATAAAAAAACAGAATGATATCTTTCAAGAATTAAGACAAAAAACAGCAGATGCAACCTTGAGATGAGACGAGAAGGGTCATTTCGAGAAACTGACACTATAATTCCAGAATTTATATTTTCTACATTCTGAAAACATTTAAAATTAACAAAAACGACGCAAAAATAAATAATCAGATGAGAACTGCCAAAATCAAAGCTTTGTCGTGTGAATTCAGAAGTTGATTTTCGACTTGAAACTGTTCAACGGTCTGGTCTCAACTAAAATGTAGTCCTCCAAAAATGAAGAAAAAAGGTTTTTTAATTTTTGAAAAATCTTCACGGAGAGCCGAGATATGGCCATTTGAAGTTTCCGTCTATCGCCATTCGCCCCGAGGGTGCAAATTTTAAACTCGCGGTTTCAACATGTTTCTACATCTATTCAGACGCTGAAGTGTCTTTACAAAAAAAATCAGCCGAATCGGTGACTATAAATTTTTTTTATTGTACCGTGGTATGCCGGTATTGTTGATTTTTTACAAGTAGTGTCTCTTAAAAATCTAGAAAATATTCCATTTATGTATAAGAGCAAAAACGTTAAAAATATGTGAACTCGAAAATCAAAGCTAACCTTTCTCTTTCTGACTTGGTTAATAATATTTATAGGTAATTATTAAATTGAGCTTCTAACAAAACTGAAATTATCCAAAGTGATTATAGCAGATGTGAGGGTATCCTATGAAAATGGGTTGAAAGCCCTTGAAAATGCCTGGCAAGAGAAATAAGACAAGTACCAGAAACTTGTTGACCACTATAAGAGACAGAAAAAAGAAGCCGTAGTGTTACCCATAATAGTGGGATCACTAGGAACTTGGTATAAACCGACAATGGATACGCTGACTGAACTCGGAATCGGAAGAGGTTCCATTCGGAATATGCAACCCGAGCTGTTGGCTGATGTACTGGAGCATTCAAAGAACATATACTGGAGACAAATATATAGAAGGAAAACACCTGTATGCACCAGAGAAATTATCAGGCAGCAAATGGAAACAGACAAAGGAAACGGAAACCAGTGTTCCAGCTCAACTCGAGCTGGATCACTAAAACTGCAGACAAAGCAAAGCCATGTCGGGTTTTAAGATTGTTTCAAGGCCCTTTGCATGCCTTGGCGGTCGATAATTTGACAGGCTTTGCAGAAGATAATAGAAAATGGAAATAGAAAATAGCAAAAGAGAACGGAAAATAAGAGAAAATGCAGAACTCTATCGGGTTTGAAGGTTGTTTCAAGGCCCTTTGCATGCCTTGGCAGCTGATAACTATGATAGATTCTGCGAGTAAACCAAGAAAACAAATGGAAATATGCGAAACTGGAAAACATCCTAGTGTGAATCAAATCAGCACACAAAGGGATATCAGTACAGAGGTAGCATATATAGAAAACAGAGAATGTAAACAAGTAAATGCCGTGAGGTTTGTGGCGGGCAACTCCGGTGCACTTAGTTACCTTTACGGTACGACGGGTGCACCATTAGGAGGAATCCTGGTTTGAATGAAAAATGGGAAAAGGGCTGTATCAGAGACCTGCTGACTTGCAATCATTAATAATCAATGATTCTGCGGGCGGGAACAATAACTTGCAAACATGCCTGATATCTGACTCAATCAGTGGACTCTTAGCTCTTCCGAGCACTGATTATCAGGACCCCGTGCCAATAGGTACACCCCTTATAATCCCGAAGATAAAAATGGTAGTCCAATCGCAAGATTTGTGTCTACTGTTTTACAGCCTCACCCCTTGACTGGATATTCGAACTTGACATTTGAAAAACACATTAATGAAAAAAGTTGAAGATTTTTTATTTAGTTTTTAAAAATCTATAATTTGAAATTTGTGATGCGAAACCATATTACTTATCCTGGTTTAAATTTGAGCTAACAAATATTGAAAATCTCGATTTAACTTGATATTTGAAATACGACAGAATATATTCAACTTCACTTCAAAACCAATAAGTTATTTTACAGCATGAAAGACCACGCGTTCGAGAAGATTCGTCTGGTATTCGAATAAAGGGACGTGGAAATGTTATGTATACACGTTTTCGTAGTTCGACACCAGAACATTGGCGAATCAACGCACCAACGGTAAGAATTATTACTCTACATTTCATGATTCACCAATTTTGTTTCAGAAGAAATTCGACCAACGCGATGTTCAAAACATTACTGGCAAAATTGTATAATTTTTTGACGCATGTTTTAATAAATATTGTTTATCTTGATCAAAACGTGTCGTTCCATTTTATTTTATTTGCCACAACTCGTTGACTATTCCTTATTTTCTCAGATTTCAAATGGCCGAAAAAACTAAAAGTGAGTTCCCCCTTTCTTTTGGTAACTTACAGTAGTTTTTTGCAGAATCAAATTTCTTCTTCGCTTCTTACGGATGTTGTATTCCAATCGAAACGTATGCCTATATCGTCACCGTTCTGTTTGTCTTCACAATCGTTGTCATTCTATGTTGTTTGCTGGCCACCGCCGTTGTTAGATGGGTAAGAAACGGAGTACTGTAGGTATACTGTATTTATTCTTGTCATTTTGCAGTTGTACAAACGACGAATGCGCAAACGTCTTTACGACATGAAGGAGAAGATTGTAATGGAGCAAAGAATGAAACAAGAATGTGAAGCGAAGCTCAATTACTTGGCACAGAAGAATCACATGAACAAAATGCCGAATATTTTGCCACCTGAGCCAGCGAAACCAAGTAGTGGAATGAATGAAGTGAAAAAAGAAGGAAATCAAGAAGATTCTAAGGTGAAATCGCCACCAAAAGACACACCAAAGAATATCAATTGCGATCCGGCTAAAGATTATGTTGCTGCCAAGTGAGTACTCCATTGTGTAGGCTGAACAGATTTAAAACTGAATTTTAGAGCGAGAACTCCTCGGCCGGTTCAAATGCAACGCCAACAAAAGATATTTGACTCGAAAGGTCAGGAACTCACTCCAATGGCAACATCAGAATCAGACGCTCTACACCGAACTATGTCGTCGAATAATGTTCAGGTTGGACCTACTGATCCGAATCGGCGGCCACTTTCGTCGGAAATTATGCCGAAATCTGCCGAGAATGCTGATGGACCTAAAAAACCATCAACTGAGACGGCGAAGACACCACCACAAAAGGGATCTGCTGAATCTGGAATGTTGCCACCAACAACTGGAGCATACGCATCAACACCACCATTAGGTTCTACGAACAATCTCACCACTGGAACAACCGGAACAACTGGAACTACCAATGGTTCGAAAGGCAGTAATGAAACTGCTCAAACTAAGACAACTTCTGGAAGTCGTGAGATGACCACAAGCAAACCAACATCGGGAAGTCGTGAATTGACCACCACCGCCACGACAAACAACACGAAACCAAGTTCCGGAAGTCGTGAAAAACCTCTGGCAAAGGAAAAGAGCGAAGGATTCGCGCGACATGTCGCAATTCCAATGGAAGCTGATAAGAAACCACCGAAGAAGTCGCAAGAAAAGTTTCAAAAGGGATCACACTCGGATGAGGCTCGAAATGAAGGAGGTGGTGGATCGGGTGAATGGAAGTGGTTCAATAATCCGATGATCCCGAGATCACTTATGTAAGTTTTTAGGATGGAGGGTTATCAGAGGGTAATTCCTTGCATGAGCTAACTCATGTCATGAAGTTGATTTTGTAAAAAATTGGATTTTTTCTGAAATGTGTTCTCATGAAAGTTCACGTTAGAAACATTAGGTTGAATATTTATTTTGGGATTTAATAAATCAATTATGAACGGGATAATTTCAAAAAGGAGAACACATTTTCTGATAGTTTGAAATTTATGTTCTAATTAGGAAACGATGTTTTTCTTTCACCAAAGTTCACTTCCTGTTTAACTAAGAGCTGTTAAAAAAAGGTGTTGGTAAAACAAGTTGTATTTTCATAACTACACGATGAATAATTATCAAATAAAATCGCGATCTGCTTATCCGTGTCATTTTGAAAATATTTCAGTCCAAGCACCCGTTCTTGGCTCATCGATACGACTGGCTCGAATGTTGCCAACACGAAATCGGAAGATTTTTCGACCTCGAAATCCAACTCACTTTTCCGAACCAGTTCATCGGTTTATCAAACCGCCACCACTTTGGATGATGACAAGTATCCTCATGTGAGTTTTTGAACAATAATTAGCATGTTCTCGTTTTCAAATATTTTTCAGGGTGCATTTGTTTTCGATAAGTAGCAAATTTTAGTTTTTTCTTTTTTTGATACCAATAATTGTTGTATTTTAATTTAAAATAAATGTTTTGTCGTTTTTAGAACTCAGATGCCTTTTTCATGAAGTCGGTCTTTAAAAGGTATAAAGGCGGCTCAATCACAACAAGTTTTCCTGTCGCGAATCACATCGATCTTCAGAGTGCAAGATGAGATACACAAATATGACACTTAATTTTTGGGGAAAAAAAAGAGGTCGCTTTCACAACTATTCTGAAGTCGAATTAAGACAGTCTTTTTTGTAAAAATGAAAAATGCATTATCCAAATAAAAATTCATAGTCACCGATTGGGCTGAAATTTTTTTTGGTGAAAGTATCATATATGGCCACTATTAGCAACCACTTTATTTGCCGAAAAAACATTTCGTGTTTGTGGTGCGCGGGGGTGAAGACACACCATGCTAAACCTTCAAGTGACCATAACTTTGCTCTCCGTGAATATTTTTACAAAATCTAAAAACCATTTTGACGTGCATCGTAAGGAGCACATTTTTCATATTGAGGCCAACATTGGATCTCCTCTCCTAAGCACAGAACATATTTGACAAATCTCGGAAAACTCTTTTTTCTACCATTAGGAAACGATTGAGCTACTTTTAATTAGTTTCAAACGAATTTTCATATATTTTTAAGTTTTATAAGTTTCTTTTTAAAAAAATTGGCGGCTACCATCTTTTCGAATTTTGAGCCTGAAATATGGGTACATAGGTAACTTTGCACGCTCTTTTCGATGAATAACTTCTTTGAACTCAAAAAATGACTGCAGCGACCGTGTAGTGCAAAATTAGTCGTTTTTTTCAGTCTCAAAATTCGAAAAGATGGTGCCCGCCAAAGTCTTTATCCACTCACTAATACTCCGTAACTCGTTCTTTACTGTATCAAATTCGATTTCACATCATCGTTACAATGGTTATAATTCTACGTTTGAATCATTTGTTGAAGAATGAGTCATTTTCAGATACAAACTATCTTGTTCCATTCCTAAACAACTGTTTTTGGTTGTCATCTCACTAACAACACCTCCTTCTTCCCCTCCCGTCTCACACCGCCCACCCGAACACACAACATGCCGGGCAGCTGGACCAGTGTATTGTCCGTCCACTCGTTTGCTTATCTCTCAACTCCCTGTCACTCATAAACTTACCTGGTTGGGGATACACCGCGATCATCAAGGCGGCGTTCCTATGGCGAGGCCTATTCATTGCACTTTCGAATGGGCTGACCCGTATGGCAATCTCGAGTTGAGATTCGCCAACAACTAAATTTTTGCGTATGGGGACACTTCGGTGACCCCTAAAATATAATTCGCATTTGAAAAAATCGAAGCAACGTTAACACTTGTGAAAAAAAACAACAAGTATGTTTTCAATTTTTTTTGAAACAGAAAAAGTTGAAAATAATCAAACCAGCATGTTGTAAATCGGTGGATTCGTTATATCTATCGAAAGGATGTCGTCGACAAAAACAAAATACTAATTTAAAAATCTTCATTAAAATATCTGCCAAATTAGTTAGTAGGATCCTCTTTATTTCCTCCAAATTGTTTTCCCAAATCCTTTACCAGTAGTTTCATAAAATTTATCGTCTCCGCATTTCCTCCTCGATTTTTACAACGAAGCTGAAAAAAGAGGTAAAGAAAAAAATGACGAATAAAAAGGCTTACGAAGACATAACTGGCAACAGAATATATTGCACAAGCGAAATAGAATCCACTTTGGAACGAGCCACAACGCTGATTTCGAATTTGTTTGAACATTTCTTCAATCTGAAAAAAGGAAATTTTATGTACTGAAAATGGCGATAAGACTAACGTCAACTTGTTTTCCTTCCATAATTCGACTGCTGAGCACATCTGTGAGAACTAAAGTTGCTGTTCGATTGATTCCGTCATCACAATGAATAAGCACCGGACCTTTCTGAAGAGGATCCAAACTAATGGATCTAATCAAATGTAGAATACACTTAATGTATGGTTGCGATTTGGCCGGCCATGTCGGATAATTCACAACTCGTACAAATCGACATTCAGAGCATCCTTCGGGCAGCACTTCGATCGTATAAATGTATGGTCGATCCACTTTGTCTGGTGGCTCAATTTTGCGACAATGAACGAAGTATTTGCCGATTGTAACGTATTGTCCTTCATTGAGTGGAAAGTAGGAGGTTGAGTCGGCGAGTGCGCAACGTTTCGATTGGGCCGCGATTTCGTATTGACTCTTCGACATTTTGAATGATGTTTCTCTCTGTGATAAAACTTTGACAGTGCTGGAATCGGCAGAAAGTTTGCACGTGTTCATTTGAGATGCTTGTCTCTTCTCACTTCCATTCTTCTTTTTTGACCCGGTTGGTCGATCTTGATACTCTTTTATATCCTGAAAAAAATGAAATTGTGTTGAAACCAGATATTTTTACTGTTGAGGAGAGATTTAATTATCAGTGATCAAGAGGATTAAATTATCTCACCGGTCTGGTGGCGCATTTGACTGGAGCTTGAAACAGAAATCTTTTTCCAAATAAAATATCCCACGCTGAACATTGGAACTGCTATGATCGAATCATAGCGATTCGACGTTTCGACGTTTTTCTTGTTTCGGGTGAAGTTTCTCATAACTTTTCTGTTTTTCTGGACCAGAAGAGTGTCAGTTAAAAAATTTCATACAATTTAGTAAGAAATTATTGTGTTATTGACAAAAGCAAATTGGCTATATGAGCTAGGTTTTTTCAAAAGGTTTACAGTGCTCAGTAATTGAATAAATTTTATGAGACAATATTAAATCGGTACATTGGTAACCATGTTTTGTTTTCTTCTATCTACACATTATGAAATCAAGTTAGAAAAGTGAAATCAGCATCAGTTTCTACACGTTTTTCAGACCGAAAAAATCGTAATTGCAAAATTTCAAAGAATGATTGAAGAATTATTTCGACGCATTTAATTTTTATTAATTTTTAAAGTTTCCACCAACACTTGCATATTGGAACAACAATGGAGCGGTGGTCTTTGACTCATTGTAGAAACAGTGAATTTATTCCACACTTGTTCATAATTTTATGATTTTTCGAAGCCTCATTTATTTTATAATTAGAAGTTTATAAACTATTTACTTGGTTTCTTATAATTTCTGAAGAGGTCTCAAAAAATAATTACTTCATAGCTGCTTCATCCCAGTAATTTTACAAAGTTTATTAGAGGGCAGAAATGCATGCAAAGGCAAAACTCAGCAGTCAGCACAACCCGGCAAGTTCGATTTTTATTATCAACGAGTCAAATTCGCTCTGTTGATAAGTTCTACCCAATATGGTAACTCACGTGATCTCCATGTGGATTAAACACGGCCAAAATCGTCTCAACCTCATTCGAAAATACCATCGACCAAAAATCTTCCAACACTTCCGGCAACGGATACTGTGTCATGATGTATTTACGATGAATATCGTTGAATTTGACAAGACTCGCATTGATGTAGTCAGTCTTCCGAGTACCGTCCATCTCGAGTTTGACACGTGTTTGATCGTAGCATGGATGATTGGCCCGATTTTTCGAAGCATTTGCGTCCGATATACTTGTCGTCATTCCTTGTGGTTGATATGATTGAAGACGTGTCTCGAAATATCTTATCAGTCCCCCATTGTTCACTAAAAACGTTCAATAAAATAAGAAAAACCCCTCTTCTGAAACTGACAAATTACTCGAACTTGCTCTTCAAACTTCTTCACCGCCACACAAAGTGCTGGATCAACTTTGACATTTTTCTTCGATTTTCTGCTTGCCGAGTTCCTTTTCGGATTATTGTTCATTACCGAAGCTTCTTTCTTCGGTTTCACTTTTTCTTGACTGAAAAACTTCCACGAAGGCTTCTTTTTTAATACAGGTCCTCCTTCATTGAAGGATGGTTGTTGCATTAATGTATTTTGGAACAACTCATCTTCTTCATCTAATGTATCCTTCTTCTTCTTTGCTTTTCCAGCTTTTCTGAGACAATGAGAAAGTATTCATGGATTACTGTAGTCACTGTTACATACTTTGATCCTTTTTTTTGCCCAAACATTGTTACTCCGGCTTCGAATTCACTTTAATAATAGTCGACAGTGATGTGAAAAATGACTCGTATCATATTCAACAGCCCTTTTATACCAAATATCCCCACATTTTGTTCAGGGTCACGTTCACGATATAACATTTTCATCTTTCTGGGGTCACCGAAGTAACCCCAATACGCAAAAATTTAGTTGTTGGCGAATCTCAACTCGAGACTGCCATACGGGTCAGCCCATTCGAAAGTGCAATGAATAGGCCTCGCCATAGGAACGCCGCCTTGATGATCGCGGTGTATCCCCAACCAGGTAAGTTTATGAGTGACTGGGAGTTGGGACATAAGGAAACGAGTGGACGGACAACACACTGGTTCAGCTGAGCGACATGTTGTGTGTAGAAGTGGGCGTAGCTTAAGAAAGGGAACGGTGACCAAAAAATATCTCTGTCAAAGTTTTACTGTTTCAAACATCTTTCAAATATTGCCATTGTGATTGATAGGGTAAAAACGACGTTACGTGTATAAACTCCTAGACTTTGAATGATTGCCAACATTATTTTATTATTTTTCAGGATTCAAATTTGTCTTGTTATAATATACTGGCAAGTACAGTTCGGGGGCATTTCCAAAAAAGTAGAATCTTTTAGATAAATGAATATGATCATGATTTTGACTATTTCACAGCGTTGTTTTTCAAAAAAATATATAAGGAGGTTGATTTTTCTGTAACTTTATGGTATCGATACTTTTTTTTACCAGTCCTATTCTCACATTTAAGGTGAGGTAAAGGGACTCGGCAAGTTGCTCTTAAATGAAAGAGCACATTTTTTTTTAGGTAAGACCCTCAAAGGATTTTTCACCGAAAAGCCTGGTAATTGAGAAAATTTCTTTTGAAAAAATATACGTTGAAAGTTTCCAAATTTTTGAACTTTTTTTTCTCTAATACTAGACTTTTCGGTAAAAAATCTCTCTAGGGACTTGCCTAAAAATTTGTGCTCTTTTATTTGAGAGCAACTTGCCGAGTCCCTTTACCCCACCTTTAAGAATAAATTTTGAAATGATGTTGCAGGCATTCATTATTGGAACTTCTATTATAAAAGCAAATGTGGTATCAAGACTAACTTCCAGATGAAAATGAAGAATCTGTTATTTTGGGGTCACCGAAGTAACCCCAATACGCAAAAATTTAGTTGTTGGCGAATCTCAACTCGAGACTGCCATACGGGTCAGCCCATTCGAAAGTGCAATGAATAGGCCTCGCCATAGGAACGCCGCCTTGATGATCGCGGTGTATCCCCAACCAGGTAAGTTTATGAGTCATCGATAGTTGGGGAATAAGGAAACGTGTGGACGGACAACACACTGGTCCGGCTGGTCGACATGGTCATGTAGAGGTGGGCGTGGCTATATGAGAGAAGAGGAAGGACGTGGCCGAAGAAACCAAATTTTCGTGTGTTTTGTCGTAATCAAATAAAAGATGATAAAAAATTCAAACGATTTATACGAATTAAACTTGTTAGAATGCCCAACAAGGATTTGGACAAGTTTGAATAAAAGTTTCAAAATAACCTTTGGTGACCGACATAAGCACTGTATGAACCGTTGTTTTATTGAGATTTGGTTTCGAAGCGAGTACCTACAATCTTGAAAAATATAAAAAAAATATTCTTAAAAATATTACCGTATAGATTCCTTTCATTCCAACATTCTTCCTGGTCATCTTCTTCATACACGCATTTCCTGGATCTCTTCGGTTGTCAAGATAAAGTGGATCCTTATCCGGATCATAATTTGTCTGAAGCAAAAACCAATCATTATCTCCATCAAAGAGTTTTCTCTCGAATTGAACCGATGTTGTATTTCGAACAATAACACTTCCTTCTCCCGGGTTTACACCTCCCAAAATGAAATATGCACCAGTCATTATATTGACTTTAGCTATTTCCTCGCGAGCACACTGTAAAATAATTTTTTGAATGGTCAAGATAAAAAAATAGTACTTGGAAAGTGTCACAGTTCTCGAAAAGCCATCTCTCGAAATACATAACAAATTGAAGGTCTGAATTGGCGTAATATCCCATGTACCATTTGGCGACGTTGAAAATATCAGGTTGAACTTTGGCGTTCATGGAGAGCGAGAATTTTTGAGGTTTCATAGCTAAAAATGTTTATATTAGAATGGGTCTTAGTAACAGTAATTTCTACCCGGTTCAATGTGCTAGTAGTAAAAACCCCAAATAGGTTAATAAATGTACCATTTTCAAAATGTTACTGTTTTAGAAATGCTATAAACTTCTATAAAATCTAGCCAATCACTCGATTTCTCACTGGAGACGTGTTTCTTTTTTGACTTTGAAATGTCGGACTTATACAATAGTGCTTTATAGAAAACGAAAAAGCCAGAAACAGAAAATTCTCCGTTTCGAAAATCTGGAAAATCGAGAAAATCAGGGAAAACAATAGTGGGCTGGTTTTAAAAGTTTTTTTGTGTTCGAAAAGGAAAAATGATGGAAATATGTAGGAAAAAAAATTTCCCAAATCGAGCAGTTTTCGCAATCTTCATCCATGTCTTACCAAAACTTTGTAATCATTGTCTCGTTTCAAACTTTTTCAGGTGATAAAAAATTATTTTCCAAAAAAACCCGGAAGAAGAAAACAGAAAATAGCACAGCACAATTATACATGGTACCAAAATACAATATTCGAACTTGTTACCAAAAAAGTCACATCAAAATTGGGTTCTAATACTAAATATTCACCACGTAATTTGTTTTAATAATACAAAACCACTGTTTCAGTTTTGCTATGAACTGAAAATTAGTTATTTGATACGTTTCTCGAGGTGACGTACAATTCAAATGACCAAATCATAAAAATGTTTTAAAGTCAAATACGAGGTTACCATAATTCCGTGCGGACGCAGTAATCCTCTTCATATTTGCAAGTGCTGATAAAATTGAAAACAGTGGAAGAATATTTTTTCCAAAATTAGACAAAAAAAAAATATCCAACATTGAAAAACTGTTTTTATTTATTCGGGATTAATTCGGTACCTTTGCCACTTTTCAAAGTACCATTGAATCTAAAAAATTCTATTTTGTGGTAAGAAATTTATATTGGATATTTCGTGTTTTTAAAATTCCCTGGTTTTATTTATTTTTTACATGCATAAAAAACTCGTACTGTACCCTTCCAATTAATCGGTTTGAACCCTTCTACATAGACCCTTTCTTATCACCATCTGAATTTATTTCCTTGTGTCCCTCCTCCCATATCAACAAGTTCCTCGTTCACCTGTCAAAACTCCGACGTGTCCAGCCAATGTTGATCCTTTGAACAACAACTTTCCATTTTTATAAAAATTAATATTGACACTCAACTTTTTGAGCGCATCTGTCAATGCCCACGATTGCGCATCAATATCCCAAACAAACAATTGACCAAAGTCCAGGTTTCTGAATTATCATCATTATTTGGAGTAAAAGATTTAGACATGTAATGTTTACCTGGCATGATACAAATCTTTGTTGTCTTCGGTTTGAGCAATGATGGAGGTACAAAAACGGGACATTTCATAGAAAATATTGAGAAAGACCAGGTTGCCAATTGGAACATCGATGGCTTCGGCGATTCCCAAAACTTCGTCTTTGTATGGATTCATGATCATTCCTTTGTCGAATGCACTTGCAGTTACATTTCCAATTAATTCCCAAGCGTTGATACCAGGAATTATGGTCAGGAAATACTGAAAATTGAGATATTGGATTTGTGAGACGTCTGTTAAATTTTTGTTCAAGAAATATTCTTTAGTTTTTCTCTGGCTAGTAAAAGTTTGCTGACAAAAAATGTATACCAGTACAGTTTTTAAACGTGTGAAAAAATTAATATATGTAGAATCTGTACTAGTAAACTTAATATATGATCGGAACAAATTTTAGAAAAATATAATAAGTTCAAAGAGTTAGTATATTTCAATTAATGTAAATAGAATTTTTGTGGGTTGAAAACTATGAAAAATCGAAAATAGTTCTCAAAAAAATGAATTTAAAAATGTTACTGTTTCAAAACATCAGTTTTACTTTATGGAGTTATGATATATGTAATATTGCATTAATTCGATTTGTTTCCATTACTATAGTTTTTGTGTACGTAACTATGAATCCCTGAGATTATTTTGGTGGTAGTTTTGTGAAATATATATCGATGACAAGTTAAAAATATTACACATACGTTTAAATTTGAAAAAGATTTGTTGTTACAAAACAACAATTTTGCTTTTAATGATCCACATAATTTAGTCATTTTTGGAGATATTTTGTTCACAATTGGAAGAAATAAAGAAAATCGGCAGAAAACTACTACTTAGAATTCAAAGAAAATGTGAACTTTTTTCAATACCAGAATCGAACTCTATGTCTCAACAAATCCCTGGGAACATTTGCTGTGTGTTTGCGAAAAGTAGCTTTACTAATTGGGTGATGAGATTGAATTTTGGATATATACACATCGAGAAAAGATGTAAACAGACAAACACAGGAATGTCTAAATTGGGAACTTGAAGATAAACGAGTCAAAATTCTCCTGAAAAACTGTACCGAAAGTTGTTTTTTTTCACTTTTTTAGAAAGTCAAGCAGCCTTGCAATGAAAACCCACAAGTTAATTTATTTATAAAAATTCTAAGAAACAGTATTTTTTGTACTCAGTTAAAAAAATTTGCCGAGTTTTCATGATGTTCAGAAAATTTATCAAATCAAACCAAAAAAAAAAAACGTATGTTGCAACTTTTTGTTTTTTTTTACCACAAAAAGTTCCAAGCCAATTTTGTTCAAATTACTGATTGTGAGATAAACTTAGAGACATTATACAATTATCCAAAAACAGTATTTTTTTAGTCCTTGTAGTACATCCACCCCCCCCCCCCCCCNCCCCCCCCCCCCCCCCCTTAATTTTTCCACTGCTTCAAAATTTCTACTTTTCCACTCAAAAGGAAGTTCCATAACGTTTCACATTGTTTGTCGGAGGATTAAATGATAAAATTTCTTATCAAAAAATGACAATTTTTGATGACTTTTGAACCCACATCTAAAATATCGAACACATCCTTGATTTCTTTTGCATAAGCCTTTGCCAATTGTTGGAACCGTTGACGTGGTGGAAGATCCAAATTGACATCGAACCAAGGAACTTTTGTAGCTTGGCTTGGATCATAGATATCCGGACCACCAATGAGGCAATTTGCAGGGAAATCCGGATTGTCGACTTTGCGTTGGAATGAGGGAGTGATGATCTGGAAATTTTTACTGTTTCAGTCAAAACATTTTTATCGCAATTAAATCAGTTGATGTTCAACTACAGGTTCCCCTTGGAACAAAAAATTTTTCAGAAATTATATGGAAACTTGTAATCTCGTCGGGAAATCGTTAGAAAAAAAAATAAAAGAAACTTGAAGTTAACCAAAAGTTTACTCCGAGATTGTCAAAATTAAAAATGTATTAGATAAAGAAAACTTTTATGCACAAATCTTTAAAAAAAGTAGTTTGAGCTACAAGTTATGAAGAAAATGGGCATTATGATGTGAAAAGAACATGCACACAGAGTTTCTAATTTCAAAGTTGGATCAAAAACTTGAAGAAAAAACTAGGGGAGTGAAAAATATGTTGCCCTAAAAACTACTGTGTCATTATTCCCCTAATAATACCTATCAATGTTAGATTAGTATTTGTCAAGTCAAATTCATTTTCTGAAACAGTGCAAAAACTCAAGAACCCTGGCTAAAGCCAACAATTACATAGATAAAAATAGTACACATAAAGCTGTTATACAGTGCTCCACAAAATGATACGATCAACATGAAAAATCACGAAAAAAAAATTTGCCGAGTTTTTCAGATATTGATTTTTCATGACGAAAGACGCTTTCAGGGAGTGACTTTTATTGGTCCTAAAGCAAAAACAAATTAAAAATGAGCAACGCCAAATTTTCAAAATTTTCAAAAATCGAGTTTTTTCCAATCCACAAAATGATACGATCAGCTAACTGTTTTCGTTTTTTCTTTTCGTTTTTCAATAATTTTTTTGCCCAAAGTATCAAATTTAGCGAATTCAGTAAATTTTTAATCGACAAGGAAAGTCTGAAAATCGACTGGATGCAGAAGAGGGTTACGGTAGCTTACTGTGAACCAACTTTTGGGCTCAGGTCGTTTTCTCGTACAAGAAGATGTTCAACTGTGTCGGTACAGATGGATATCAAACGACTTATTGATACACAGTAAGCTACCGTAACCCTCTTCTGCATCCAGTCGATTTTCAGACTTTCCTTGTCGATTAAAACTCCGTTTTCTCGACATTGCAAGCTCATGAAGGGTGATTCGCGCGTTGTGCGGTGCTTGGGGAACTTTGTTTTTTTTGGAACTCTTCGGATAGTCTCTTCTGATGCTCCCGATCAGAGCTAACTCTCGATTTCCGAGCATGTCACGAGATAATTTGAAGCTCGTTGAACGATTTATTGCCTGTTTTGGCCTGAAATGATGCTCGAACGACTTTTTGACTTTTTTCATTCCATGAGCAAGTGAATTGGAAGCGAACCTATCGATAACATCGTAGAAATTATTCATGTCACGCGCAAACTGACGCTGTGACAGTCCGTGAGCCAGTTTGAGGTCAATTTGACCGTTTTCGTAGTCAGAAAGTGGTTTTCCACGAGGCATGTCATGAAAAATTACTGAATTCGCTAAATTTGATACTTTGGGCAAAAAAATTATTGAAAAACGAAAAGAAAAAACGAAAAAAGTTAGCTGATCGTATCATTTTGTGGATTGGAAAAAACTCGATTTTTGAAAATTTTGAAAATTTGGCGTTGCTCATTTTTAATTTGTTTTTGCTTTAGGACCAAGAAAAGTCATTCCCTGAAAGCGTCTTTCGTCATGAAAAATCAATATCTGAAAAACTTTTTTTCGTGATTTTTCATGTTGATCGTATCATTTTGTGGAGCACTGTACTTTTACCAAAATAGACATTTTCTATTGTCCTTATTGTTAGTAACGGAAATACTAGTGGACAAAATGTTTGCTTTAAAAAAAAAACAAAAACAATGTTTTATTGTTTCTTTAAGTTTTTTCCCACTCGATTAATAATAAAAATTTTACATGCAAAAGCTCATTTTTCCATTGCAAAAATATTAGTGTTTTTTTTTTAAACTGAACGTTCTGAATGTGATTCAGAAAAAAAAACTTTTTTTTGCCCATAGTGGCGAAAAACTGCTAATTGAACAACAAAAAAAACTATTCCACTAACTATTTTTATCTTTACGCTCTCAATAGTTTTATTTCATAGGAATAATAAAAACTTTGGGTACGAAGTGAATTTGAGCTTATTATGTCCATTGCCAAGAAGTAACACTGTTTTTTTTTATGTTTTAAGTGTAATTCAGATATATTATGGTGTTCAGGTAGTTTCAAACATGTTCTGGTAAGCCAACCTTTTTTCCGAATTTTTGAAGAAGTGAAGACAGTATTATATTTATTTTTGAAACAGTGAAAATCTAATGGAAAACTCTCGCTGACACTTACATTCGTCTTGAAAATGTGAATATAAAACTCGTCGATTTTCTCGACACAATTTTGACATTTTTCTAGAACCCTGGTAACGAAAAACTGCGAGACAAAGAAGTTTTTATTGAAAACAAAAAACACTGTTCACATCTGAAATCTGAATTTTTTTATATGGCAAATAAAGATTTTGTTTCACGTCGAATGGTCAACCTGAATACAATTTTTGAGTGCAATTCGGTTTGATAGTCAATTCATTTTTTTTTTCGAAGCAGTAAAAAAACTAGTCGCTGATACCTACAACTACTTTGATGAAAATAATAATAATAATAATGTATTTATTCGAGTTTTACAAAAGTGGAAGTTTCTCTATTGCCCATAGTAACGAAGAACTTCTGATTTAAAAACAAAAAACTGTTTCGCCAATTCTATGAACTTCTGAAAACCAAACTGTTTTGTGAGTTAACGCTAGCACGTCTAATTTTTTATAACGATAAGTTTGGCTTGTTCGCTGCAATGCAAAATATGTTTTTTTTTTCAAATTGAATGTTTTGAGTGTGATTCGGTCAAATATTTTCTTACAATCTGCATAACAGTATCACGCAATGTATCTATTGTCATGTCATATTTATTTTCTGAAGCGGTGAAAAAACTAGTCGAGAACTCTCGCCTAAACCCACAATTAGTTTGATAAACAGAGTATAGAACCCCCTTGAGTGTTTCGCTAATTAACATGTTTTCTAAAACCCATACTTAAACTAACCAGACATCACTATTGTTATCATTCTTTCCAACTAAACATGATATTGATATACTTTACAATTCTAACAAATCTATTCGCCATTTTGCTCAGTTATTTTCCCTTCGAAGAATTTCCACGAAAACATCGCGTCAGAATCTTCACAATTTTAATGATCTCTTACTTGTTCATTGGTTATAATTTAATAAATTATTGACTTACCAAAAATACAGTAATCCAAGCGACAAACCACATTTTGATACCTGGAATAATTTTTGATTTATTTATTATTTATACAAGACAAAAATCATCTTTTGAACACGTGGTGATAAGGCATCAAACTAAATACAACATTTTTTCGACACTTTTTGAAGCTCCAAAGAATTCGGAGACATAAGGGGAACTACAAAAATGCTTTTTCATTATCATATTTTTTCTTTGGGTGTGTTATCATAGAATTAAGTAGGTTGTTAAGAACCTCTTTTAGGGTTTAATTTTATTTTGGAAAAAAATGAGACAAGTAAGTTGGTTTGAAAATAGAATTTTTGTCACATTGGATTTTATGTAACTATTAAATGATTCATTGATTTTTCAAAACAGTAAATTAAAAAAATACACGCTTACCCGTTGGATGATCAATTGTCGAGAATATTGGTGTCCATTTGATAAAATTAAGATTATTTCGTTTTTCGTTTCAAGTAAGTCTAGAAAAATAATTTACTTGTTTCTATACTAATCTGAAACTCACAAGCGTCAGGCGTCAGGCGCAGTTCAAATAATCATCATTCGAGAACTCGCAATGGTTTTAAGAAGATTTTGAAACGTAAAAGAACCTATTTTTTTTTGAATATTTCATCATTTCTGTTTTTTGCACTTTGTGTCAGCCTAAAAAAATTAAAATTGACAGAGATGTGAGGTATAACAACTGCAATTATCAGTAGAGCAGACTTGTCGCAATGAACCTCGTTAATATTTCAGAATTGGAGAGATGTTCCACAGGAGTTGCCGACGGTTTCCGTGTTGTGCTAATCACCTGCTACTCTTCTCTGTGTGCAGAATTTCTGCCGTGCTTCAAAGAAAGTACAAGTTGTTTTTTATGGCTAGCAGGTTTGTTCGTATTTTTAACCATTATATATCGAGTCTGCGTCGTTTTGTCATTAGTTTGCCACTTCAGTGGTTTTTTTATAACCTGAAAATTCATTGAAATGAGCTGTTTCGAGAAAACATGATGAGAGGAGAAAATCACGAAATTGAAACGTATATGAATCGAGTTTCGAGATATATGATATACTTTCTGTAAAAAACTAAATTTTTGAACAGGTACAAAAAATTCCGGTTGCTGAACAATGACTTTCAATCTGCGGATGATGACATTCCTTCACCTTCAAGCAAACAGCCACTGTACTATTCTTCGAATTACCATACAATTGATCATCTCTTGTAGTACATGTATGCACAATTCGAGAAAACATTTCGGCCGGATACCAACATTTAAAATACGTTCATTGAAAATATTTCAACAACACAACCATCTTACAAAATATAATAAATAGGAAAAAAACAGATTTCGAAAACAAAACCGTTTTTGTGATTCAGGAAAAACCCTCCATTTTTTTTTTGAAGAATGCGACAGATTTCTTGACTTAATTCGACTGGACTTATTTATCTCATTTTTCGTATTACACAATAGTTAAGTTAACACACACTCAGAGTGTTATTAATCATTTGAAACAGGTAAATGTCTAACTCAGTTTCTAGAATTCATAAATAATCTGGATGAAAACACTGAAAAAGAATACCAGCTGTGTCTGTGAATCACTGTGATACATCGAAGAACGGTGTTTTTCATTGAATAATAGTTAGTTGGAATTGTTTTTTTTTTTTTTTTGGTTTTTCAAACAAACGTTTGACATAATCAAAGTTCATTTCTTCCTAGACTGTCATAAGTAATATGAAACAGGAAAGTTTCAACTTGGAAATCAAGAATTCATGAAGACATTTGGATTTAAAAAATGGAGAATGTAAGAAAATTTTAGTGTTTCAAGTTTTTTCTATATTTCATCATTAACTAAAAGAAACTGTTTGGAAAGACATTTCAGCGACTTTATTTTCAAAATCAGAAAAAAAAATAAATAGAGAAATTGGTTTGGGCTACACGTAACAATAAAGTATAAATTATATCACACAAATTTTCAGAAGAAAATAATGAGCAAAAGAAGTAAGAATGTGAGCCGATATGTAGTATTTGTAGAAGAAGATGATGGATCCGAGAAGGCTGGACCTTCAGTGACTGAATTATCCGATGGTGAAAGGGTGGCAGAACCAGTTGAACTCTGAAAATATAAGTGAGGATTGAAAGATTAACAATTGATATAAGAAAAAATGAAGGGAAAAATGAAAATAGATTGAAACGTATATAAATTGGGTTTCAAAATATATTCGTAATAGAAAAACATTTTGCACAAAAACGTGTATAAAAAATTAACCGTTTCAAAATTTCCAATCTTATTTAATGGCTTTCACTTTTGTGTATTTTATCTTCTTACTCACCTTCAAGCAAACACCCAACAAATTATCCTTCAAATTACTACACAATTGATCATCTCTTGTAGTACATGTACAATTCGAGAAAACACTTCCAACACTTGTATCGATTGTTTGTTTCAACAATGTTTTGCATTTATCCGAGCAGGCTCCTATAAATGTTTTCGATATTTCAGGAGCTTTCTCTAAAGTATCCTACTCACCTCTAGCTGCATCAGATTCACATTCTGACATGAATACACCAAACTTGGAGTTACATTGAAGATCAGCCTCGCATGCTAGCTTTCCGAGACTACAGTGTACTGTAGATTCATTTGGCAAGAAGTTACAGGCTCGCAATTCATCGCGACCAGGAATACAGGAAGCATCGGATCTGGAAAAAAATAAGAAAAAATTTTTTGAGAGGTTTCCTACCTCAAAAGTGTTCTTCCGAGTTTGTTTTGAAAGACATTGAGAACAGCGGATCGACATTGGGGTTGACACGTTCCGGTACTGCTGAAAATTGGTTTTTTTTTTATTGGAACTTTCTGTTTTGGAAATAAAAAAATTTTCTGCGGCTTTGAACAAATCATTGACAACTTATTTCAGGAAGAGTGAAACAGTTAAATTTTGCTATAACTAATTATAAGTTGTTTGGAAAATTAAATTTTTCATTAAACTTTTCTCATTATGAAATTATCTAAAAATTAAAGAATTGAAATAAATAATTGAGCCAGATCATTTCCAAAAAAAATCGTGAAATTTTTTTTGAGTTTCAAAATTTTTACGGTTTCAGAATTTTCATAAACCAATAAAATGATTTCCTAGACGATAAAGGTTGAAAGGAAGATGTACTTGTATTATATTTTGTTCAAAAGTAACCAACTTTTCAAAATTGTGACGTTCTTTTGATAACAGACAGTAAAACAGGACAATAATGGAAAAAATGAGAATTTGTGCTCAAAAGTCGAAATATGGATTTTTTTTCGGAAGTCTGAACATGGTTCTTCGAAAGATTACGGATACATTCAAAAAGATCAAACCATTCGATCGGGTTCTCGCTTTGATTTTGAAAAAAATTACTGTTTCTAATTTTTGATAAACTTATTCGATATTGTTTCGAGATAATTATATATGTTCATCAAATGGCTCTATTTGAAACTAACCTTTAAATAACATATACAAATATGAAGTACTTTGAAATTCTAAGAGAAACACTTTTGACCTTTCAAGAAACGTTACACATTTAAAAATTATAAACAAGGAATGCTAAGTTTTTTTTGTGAGTTTTTTGAGGGTGATTTTTGTAAATTTTTTGATTCATCCCACATTTTCAGTTATTACTATCAGTTGTGAGGTTTTCTTGTACTGAAGTGATGTTTAGTACATTCACACTGATATAATTTCTGAATTTCATTGCAATTTCTTGAAAAACTAATTACATGGTCTAAAATTCTATAAAATAAAATATTTAGTATTCTAATCATTCACTTATTAGGAAATTACTGTTTCTAGTTTTTGATAAACTGAAAAAAAAATTATTTTCGGAAGGTTATCATAGATTCAAAAAAGCAGTTTTCATGTTTTCCCGAAAAATTTACGATCTATTCTGTTGTCGACGATGGACTGCTATTTTTTTCACAACAAAAAACACTGTTTCAATATCTTAGTATATACTTCAGAAATACTTCATAAACACTTTACGTGTATTGAATCCTCTCTGCGGTAAAAAAAAACCCATTCTAAAACTAACCATGCTGCCATGAGTGGCGCCAATCGATTTTGACATTCCAAATCATTTTCACAATCTGTCAATGCTTTCGTGCACGCCGCCGATGGTGAATCTTGTGACAACACCAATGACACCAAAAACGTGGAGACAATAATCCACCTTTTCATCTGAAAGTTTTTCTAATGGAAAATGTGAGAGAAGAACAGGAATAACAACAATAACAACAGGCCATTTGACTGCTTAAAACGGTAATTAGGTATAGTTATTTATGTGTAAAAAAAGGAGAAAAAGGGAGAAGAAGAAGAAGAAAGTGTACATTAGAAGATGGCTTAAGTAAAACCGGAAGAATTAGCCGAAAAAAATGTGAGGTGGCAGATTGCAAAAATATCGATGAATTTCTATACTGGTATAGAATTCAATTGAAAAAATACTTAATTAAAATAATGAAACAGTATATTATGAAAAAGAAGGTAACGTGTACAAAAAATAACTTCCAAAATGTTTTTTTTTTGTTTTTGGTTGGTAGTGTGAGACTGAACCAGATTTTCAAATAATGATCCATTCATTAAAGTCAACATGGAAATCATACTAAAGGGCAGTTTTTGTTGGTATTCAGATTTTGAAACAGTATATTTTTGAGAAAAAAAAACGTGAAAATTACATCACGTTAAATCTCGTTGAAACACATCAAAAAATGAACTTTTTTCGCAAGGATCTTATTGTGAAGACGAAAAAATTAGAGAGCGGCCTAGAATTTTTTTTTTTGATGGGCGACTACTAAAAAACCGTAATCTAATCGCTACAAGACTCAAGTCTAGCTCAGTTCAGTTGTTTCCTTTAAAGACACGTCTGCCAAAGATGACACGTTGATAAACGTTTGCAAACGTGTCATCTTTTTTCTGTTGTTCTTTTTTCTTTTTCAAAATGTACTGTCTTATTCTGGTTTTCTCGGCCATATTGGTTTCTCTTCCAATGGTCTAATTATTTCAACCTCACAATATTGTGTTTTGTGATTTAGAAAAAAGGTATCAAAAAAATGTTAGTTGCTTTGATTTTTTATTCAGAATTTGAAACGTAGATTCAATGATGAGAATTATGGTTCGAATGTGGAATGTGAAATGCATTTAAAATTTTGAAAAGTATGGCTAAGATGTTTACTTTCGTTTTGCAAAAGTCCATATGCTAGAATAGTTGGAAAATAATCTAGATGGATGACGAAAGTTTTTTTTAAAAGAATTTTTTAAACAAAAAGTAACCATGCCAAATACGACAATAAACAAATTCCATATTCAATATTCATACAAAATACTACTGTTTCATAAAGTCTTGAAATGTTGATTTTTTACGTATTTTGATTGTTCTTCTAGCAATACTCTATGAATACTTCAAAAGATGAAACAATTGTAAAATCAGTTCTTTTCTGGAGCAAAAACATAATTATTTCTTGCTCAATGAATATCCAATTATCACTGTTCTAATCGCTAAGGAGAACAAATATTTTCTGTTTCAAAAAACTATTGAAGTTATAAGAAGTAAGATTTATGTAATTGAAAAGGACGTTGGTGTTTAGAAATCCCTAAATAAACTAAGTTTCACAAAAAAATACGAGGTTCTTTGTTTTCATTTTGATAAATCTTTGAAGCTATTGTTAAAGTTTACGATGTTCTAGATTATCCGACTAATATTCAATTGATCAGATGATTTCCCAAACGTGATTAACAAAAAATTACAGAAATAGTTTTTTTTAATCCTCATGAAACAGTGAACAATTCTGAAATGTTTTGTTTTTTTTTCAAAGTTAACAACCATTAAAATTTAATTTCTGTAGTTCTAAGTTAAGCCAGGACCCGAAAATAAGATTAGTTGATGTTAAAACAGTAACTTCTCAAAATCAAAGTTAACAAATAAGGAAAACTGAAAAATATTAGAAGTCCTCGTAAAAAAGTAAAATTCACATTTCAAAAAAAAAAAAAAACCAAAGTGTTGCGTAAAAATACTCATGAGTTTTTGAACAAGCCGTGTTTCAGGACTTGATTCTGAAAATATGGGTATCTTATAAATTGTGTGTTTGGAACAGTAAACTTCAGAAACTTCACTAGCGTTTTTTTGCACCGAATAATGATTGAATCAAAGAATTATGAAACAGTGAATTATTAACATTTATTAAAGATTTATCCTCAGTTCTGAATCAGAAATCCCAAACTAAGAACAGAAAAAGTAAGATAATGAAAAGCGCGAAGAGTGCGCGAGGCGCGGCCAATACAAAAATAACAATGAAAGTGAAAAGATAAACTAAATCTTGCTCGCCTCTTTTCTTGACATATTAGTCGAAAAAAAGTGCGGTCTCGCTCGCACACACACACATCGAGGAACAAAATCACAGGCTCAAACAAAAAGGAGCCGGATTGTTTGTCCGCGCGCGTCGTCGGCCGCAGAGAAAAAAATGGGGCGGAGGGAGTTGCGGGTGAAAAGTCGTGTAAATATAGAGGCACTTGGAAAATGATGATGATGAGGATGAAGAAGAAGAATTCGTCTTGAGCAATAACAACAAAATTGCGAAACAAAGTGTTTTTGTTTTAGGATTGGTGATCCGGTTTTTGAGAGAAATGATTTTTTGATTTTTTTTTTTCTTGATCGACTCCATGATGTATGATCTGTTAATCAGGGTTTATTTGATCTGCTGGACAATAGTTGAGCATGGCATGGTAACAATTCGAACCTTATTGAGACAAAGAAGCTACAATCACTTAAAAGACAATAACAGGACTCTTTGAATTGATCTGAATGATCTTTTAAAAAAAATAGAATTGAGAAAATGCACCAGGAAAGTTGTCAAATATTGAATATTAAAAAAAATTTATCGACCATATTTTTTCGGTAACAAGTCTCTTGGGAGTTTCACTATGAGAATGGGCTCTTTCATCCAATGTGGTATGAAAGGATCAAAAAATTTAGTATTCGAGAAAAAATCGAAAAATCTAGTATTCGATTTTTTTCGAAGTTCAATGTTTGGGAACTTTTCTTGTCTTTCAACTTATACGCACTTGCAAAAAACGTACTTCCGTACTTGCAAAAAAAAACACTACACTTTTCTGTTTGAAAAAAACAGCTTGGGTTGTACACGTGCTCTTACATATCAGAGTAACTTGTCAACTCCTTTTACCCCAAATTTGAAAACAAAAATATACACAAAAAATTTGGTTTTGTAAAATCGTTTAAGTTTTTAGGAAATTGAATCGTCTAATTATAAAATCACACTAATATTTATGATAATTTTGAAACTTATGATGTTTAAACATTTTAAGGACTCTGCCAAACGAAACAAAAAGCGATGCAAGATCTTCATGTTTTCAGAAATTTTGTTTCTGAGAAATTGAAATTTCAAGTAAGTTTGCATGAAATCGAGTGAAAACTGTGAAATTCATATGCTAAATGGATTTCTATGCTAAGCTCAACAGATATGTTTGATATTATATTTTTCAGACCCATGAGTTTTCTGAAAGACCTTAATATAATTTTTAAAATATTCAATGTATCCCCACAATTGAGAATTTATCGAAGCGTTCGCCCTGATTCGTGGTTTTATCAACATTTTGAAACAGTAAAAGTTTCAAATATCTTCTCAATTTGGCACCAAAATTCATCACCATTATGGCTATTCAAAAATCAGTACAGTCGTTTGATCAAAAATTGGAATAATTTGTTTTTTGGGGAACTCTGAAACAGTAATTTGTAGGTATTAAGGATTGAAAATCCGAGAAGGTTCTTAAATCCGAGAAGGTTCTTAAATCCGAGAAGGTTCTGAGAAAGTTCTTATAGAAGTATTGCAATTGTAACAAATGTTTATTTTTCTTTCATCCCGTCAATTTTATTCCCACTGTGAAAACTCCGATTTTTTACCGGTTTTTCTGAGGTATTGTAGCTTTTTCGAAATTATAACATTCAAAAATAACTACATTGTGCCAAAGAATATTATTTTTTTTAACCTTTTGATTCTATTGGTTGTCCTGGTAGATATAATGTTCAGAACTTCTGTACACTTTAGTCTGTTGAAAAACATATTTAATGAATGTACATACTTTCGAGTCTTCGATTTGTAACAACGTTGAAACAGTGAAAATTATTCTGATCTCAAAAATTTGAAAATACGTTTTCTGAACTTTTTCGAAACGATATCACTCGATTAAGAAGAATATGTCGAATGTTTTGAAAACAGATGCCTGAAATTTGACGGATTTTGTTGACTTCTATAACTAAACCACGGCGGGACGACGCCCGGCATCTTGTCCACAAAATTACATTTGGAATAAGGGATCTCGCAATTGAGGAATTTACTCCAAATGTTCAAAACCCTTAATTTTCATATAACTTTGAAACAGTATTCAAGTTATCGTTTCGATTTCAGAACTCGAAAAATCCTTATATAAAAATATTTTTGTAGGAGGAAAATCCGCAAGAATATTGATTTTCCTAATATAAACTTGAGCATAATTGAAATGAAAACACATTGGTGTTGATTTGGAAATTCACTCGTAGTGAACATTTCAAGATTAAAATATTTATCCAAAAAAAATAAATTGAAGCTTGAACTGTATGTACGTTTCAACGTTCTCATATACATTCTCAGTGACTACGTTCTTTGATATGCTGTTTCCTAGTTTATGAATATACATATTACATATCTTATTATTAATTTTTTTTGTCGAACAAAGATAACAAAACCAGTTGTGCATTAACACTCTGAAGTTTCTGTTGTGATGTTCGAGAACCAGTACAAGGTAAGTGTTTATCTTCAGAATATGTTAGAGATTCAAGAAGTATGTCATTTTTTTTTAATTTCAAAACAACCATGTTTTTCTCTTATTTTACAAAAAGAAAACAAAAAATTAGGAAACATGGAGACCGACAACGAAATATTTTCCATGTCAAAACTGTGAAATAAGTTCAAAGCACTTTCCCATGGCACTTCAAACATCATTTCAAAAAAGTTGAAAATCACAAAAAAACACTTGCCCAACCCATTCTTATGCTCTTGCATTCGTTGTCTCGACAGTCCTCACATTGGTCGAAAAACCGGAATAGTTAAGAACAATACGACGGTGTTCCATTCTCTTGCTCTCTTTTTCGCATTTTCCGGCATTTTGAGCCGATGTAAATACGCAAGACATGAGATGAAAGAAAACAAAAAAGAATGGGGAGGCAAAATGGAACGGACGGGAATGGAAAAAAACGAGCACAACAATGACGCGGTTTTTTGGAACGAACGACAAGAAACACTTTTGAAGGTTCTAGCAATGATTCGGGGACTAGGGATTGACCTTTAAAGGGACATGAAATGCGCCATCCGGAAAAACCAGAAAATGTGTACTGTATTTTTTGAAAAGTTTGCACTTCTCAAGTATTCGAGAGAAGAACCCTGTCCCTTTAAACTTGTATTAACACGCGATTTGGACATTTTATCCAGTGTTTGGATCAAAGAATATTGCAAATATTCGTATTATTATTCGTCTAACAATAAAACATTGTTTGTCGTCTATTTCGTAATTTGGAAAACAAGTGGCGAAGTGTTTGTCGGAACAATCCAAAACCCCTTCAAATATGGCAAGTGCTCGCTCCAAAAAGTTACAGGGAAAATTCTCGATACAAAATCAACGAAAAAAGAAAAAATAGTATACAAAATAATAAATAATGAATTACCACTATTTAAATACGCCTTTTGTTTATTTAAAATACTCGAATTAAATGAGAAGAACAAACATGAGTCATAAAGAGTTCCAAAAAAAAAACGAAAAAAAAAGAAAAAACTAGCTTCCCATGCCGGGAATCGAACCCGGGCCGCGTGGGTGAAAACCACGAATCCTAACCACTAGACCACATGGGAGGACAGTTCGACACTGAGAAATGTCACATATTCTTTCAATGCAATTGATAAATAAACTTTTTTTTTTTAATTTTTAGGCGTGACCTTCAAAATTGGAAAGAATTATGAGATTTTCGAAATTTCAACGATTATTTCTGAATTTTTGAATATTTAAAAACTCTATGCTTACATTTAAAGTGTCTATTATCTTATTACTCCTTCATGTTGGCACAATCCACGCATTTTCCAGTAGTTCTGCGGATTTTGTAAGCTTTAAAAAACGCAGGCACATTCACAATCTTTCGAATTTTTAGCTTTGCAAAAAACAGGGAAGACTCGGAAATCATGCTCAAGAAATAGTTGTAGTTTATGAATCCGTAGATGAGCCAATGATGAAAGAATCAATCGAAGACACAGTCTGTTGGGCGAAAAAAGTACTTTTTTCACATAAAAAAAAACATTTCAAACCTCACAATTTTCCAGAACTTTGTCGTTACGACTATTCTGAAAAGTCCAACAAACAATTTATGTTTCGATTTACATCAGGTTATTCTTTTTCTTTTAAAGATATCCAGAAATGTTTCTTTTTTTAGATCGAAGTGAAACCACAAGGACGTGTTCTCGTAATCGCCAACGCTGATCCAAAACAGGATTGTGCGATACAAATTTTTGGACCTTTACCAAACTTTATCAATGTAAGAGATTGCCAAGAAAATGTTATTGTATTTAATTGATATTTCAGATCAATAGTAGAGTGGCCGATTCGGGAAACAATACGTATTCAAGAGTTATAGAACTTGGTTTTAAAAATGCTGGCGGATACATGAGGTAAACATCAGAGTTGGGTGGTAGTCGATATTGAAATTCGAAAGGAACCTGTAGGAGCTGATGGATTCAACATTACTTTTTTATCTTAAATTTTCGGTGGACAAAAAAATTATATCTTGAAACCGGCCGTTTCAACTAATTTCTCCTGATTATTTTCAGAACAACGATCGATCTACAACAACCAGACGCGTCGTCCACTTTCAATAACACATTATTATTTTACATTCACAATCTCGACCTGCTTACACCTTTCTATGGATCATTGGTGCCATGGTGGAAGCCGAAACGATATGTTCCGCCACTATCATTCGCTACAAAAGAACGAGTCAACAAGTTGATGGAACAACATGATGTAGGAGAGAATAATTCGATTATTATCACGATATCATGTCTTCCCATGTTGCTTTTGGCCGTCTCGTTGTCTGTCTATTTGGTTATACATCCGGTAAGAAAATTTTTGTCAAATATTGCGGAAATTCACAGTTAATTTTCAGAGAAGTGCTTTGAAATACTCTGACGAAGAAGTCGACTTTATCATTGAGACAATCGACGAAACAATGCCACCGCTTCCTCCCACCGAAGCCAACGTCAGCAATCCACCAAATGTGCAGCACCCACTCTCGAACAGAACAAAAAACACCAGAAATGCAACAAACCAAACATCGGGCATGATAAATTATCCACATAAAGAAAAATTAGGTGAAAAGATGGTGGCAAATACGAAAACAAGAGGGTCGAGTGATGATGATATTCACACGAATTCAACGCTGAAATCAGAAGCGGAACATGCACCATTGATGTTGCCACCAATGCCGATGAAGTCGAAAGCATCGAGAAGATTGAGACTGTCGGTTAAACCAACAATATTTTCGGTTAGTAGCTCTAAATTTCATTCCGAATTATTCAAACCTTTCGGAATCAGTAAAATGTGTTTTCTTTTTTATTCAAGACCGAAAAATGAAAAAAAAAAGTTGAGTACGGGAGTTATTTAGTTTAAAATGTGTTCCAATAATTTTTTCTCTGAGGTATGATTCCTGATAACGAATTTAGATTTTCTCTTAGTTTTAACATAAAAAGACAGTTATCCCAAAAAACAGCTTCTACTATTCTAAATTTTAGACCCGCAAAATGCAACGAACCGGCTCAAATCTTCGTCTACCTCCAACAAAAGACCGTTCTCCATGCGAAATTGCTATCGATCGAACACTTTCATCTCACTAATTCATTTTTCTAAACACCACAATAAAATTAAACAATATAAATGAAGAAGTTCCCGTTGTCTGTCATTTTAGATTTCGAGTTTTTCTCCAAGGAACAAGTAGTTTGGTGATGATTCTTTCCTGATTTTTCGTGTAAAATGGTATGTAATGATCCAATGGTGTTGGTCTTTCCATTTTTCGTTGTTTCGATTTGATCGGTCGGAAAATCATATCAACCCATACAAAGGAGGCAAGAGTTAGCACAAATTGACGAATAAAATGGGATAGGGGAGTATATCTGAAAATTGTATTTGAATCAACAGTCAGAAAATCGTTGTAACTCACGAAGCTGAGTTTTTCTCAGTTCCAATATTTACAAGATGTATATTAGGATTATCGAAAAATGTACAGTCAATGGCAAATAAAAAGTGTGCATTTTTCGGGTCTCTGACTAGCATTATCTGAAAAAATTTCAATAAATAATTTTACACGTCGAAAAGAAAACTTACTCGTTGGTTAGTAGCAACATGTTCATGAAAAGTGCATTGATTCAAACCATATCTTATAAGCATATAGTGGCATAATCGAGCAGAATTCACATTTTTCATTAGTAATTTAACACTGTAAAATGAAAAGTTGTTTGGATGAATTTTAGGGTTTCAGTTTCAAGTTTTCTGCCACATTTTTTTGAAGATATATCAAAGAATCAGCTTCACATACTTTCCAAACTGTCAAAAAGTTTTATCACAAAAAATATCTGGCCGTATCAGAACACTTGTTTTGAAAAAAAACACTTACATTGGTTCAAGTCTCGATATCTCAATCCTGTATCTGGTTCTCAAAAGTTTTTTGACAGTTTTAACTGATCTTCCCAGAACCAGACGACAAGGATCCCATGGGTTCGGTCTGAAATATACCATTTGAGATTCTCAACTATTCCAGTAACTCACTCTTCAACCTTTGATGTAACTTTTATCATATAAGTTTGTTTGACCCGTTTCTTCAAGTTGAACGTTACAATTTTTTGGTTTTTCTTCTTATTTTTCTTTTTATTAATTTTTGCTGATAAAAATGAAAGTGGAGGAGAAGATGATGATGATGAAGACGATGAAGATGATTTTCGGGTTAGAGCGGTTTCATTCGGTGAACCAGGAATATTCTCCAAAATATGACAGTATCGAACTCTTTTGCGACGAGTTTTGAAGGGAGTTTCAATAGGTTCAGTCTTCGGTGTTTCTTCCTTTTCAGGTTCATAAACAATTGAACTTTCTCTCTCTTTAAAATCCATTTCTACTTCTCGTTCATCTTCGATACATTCATAAATCGATTCATTTTCAGACGTTTCTTTCTCTGTTTCGTATTCGGATTCATCTGAAGTGTCAAACTTCATTTGCCTGCGCAACTGTCGAAAGAGTATAAGGTTCCGCACTTGTCTCTACAAACATAATATATTCGCTGAAATAAGAATAGCACGCACATTTCTAGTATTTCTAAAACTTCTACAAGGTTTCTCGAAGCGATATCGTTGATAAAGATCTTCCAAAATCATTCTTATTCGAAGTCGAAGACGTTCTCCAACATACCGAGAAGCCTAAAAACTCGAAATTAAAATAAAAAACAAAAAATCTGCGTTCGGGGGGAATCGAACCCCCGTCGAATGCTTGGAAGGCATCCATGCTGACCATTACACCACGAACGCGGCATGCAAGCATAATGAAGAATTTCATAGATAACAAACAACATTTTGAAAGTGAATGACTAACAGGTTTTGAGGGATAACCCTATTTCATTGTATTTAGAAGAACGCAGTTTGTTATCTCCAAAAATTTCCAATAATATTCCATGTCGCGTTCGTGGTGTAATGGTCAGCATGGATGCCTTCCAAGCATTCGACGGGGGTTCGATTCCCCCCGAACGCAGATTATTTTGTTTTCAAATTATTGTAAAAACTGTTACCGATTTGTTGGATTCAGTTTCGAGAACTTCCTGAATTGTTCGTTTGTCGAGAAGAAGTTGTTCGTCATACTTTTCTTCAACCTTCTTGTTCAGTTTTCGATATTCTTTCATAAACCAAGTGAGTCGACACTTTCTTCTCTTTTTTCTTACAGTTTTGCGCTTTGGTGTGAATGAATCCTTCTCTTCATCGTTATCAAATTCAATTTCCTGGAAAATGAAAGCATATAGAGCTAATATGGAATAATGTTAGTATATAATAGCTAAAAAATGTTCTAGAACATGTGTTATTTTCTAGACCCAGTTAAGAAATACATTCGGAACTTCAGCGTTTCAAAATAATAAAATTTCAAAAAAAAATCTGTTGAAAAAAATGTGTTATTATTTGATTGGGTTCTACGAAAGAAATATGATTTTAAACCCGCAAGGCTTACCAATTTGGCAGTATTGAATGATTCTAGAACATCTTCATCTGAATCGACAAGTTCAATCTGGAAACATTGAGACTTTTCTGAAAAAAAAAAAACGAAATAGTGCCTACCTTTTCTCTTCTTTTTGTCACTTGCTCATTCGTGTTTCTTCTAACCACTTTATCAATCTTTTTCTTTAGTTTATGTCTCCATCCAACCACCTTCCCCATCACACTTTCTGTTCCACTGTCATAATCAGTGTCGTACCTCTGAAGACTGTAATGAAAACCACAATTATTAACAGTTCAAGCAAGCACACTCAATATTTTTTTAAATTGGTGCCATGTCCTGGATGTGTGTTGGTGTGTGTATACATGTGAAAATAGAACCTGTGCGGGTTAGAGGCTAAAACTAACATAAAGGGTGAAGCAAAAAACACAGGAAAGGCATTAGATATGTGAGGAACCAAGATTTGTCTAAATGTTACAGTTTCAAAAGTTTTGACAGCTAATGGTAAGAATCGTGAATTTTTCGAATGGGTTAAATCACATTTCAAACTTACCGTTGCCTCCACAACCTCTTCTTCTGGCACATTTTGTTTTTCTGTTTTCTTTTTTAATAACTTTCTCCGTTTTTCCATTTTATCAACATCTTCATCATCTGACTTTGGAAGCGATGAGAACAATTGAATAACTTCTTCTGATGTGACATCAGTGATATTTGGTTCACTTTGAGATCTTGAGACTTCGAAGTTCTCACAGTTCGATTCGTTAGATAAAAAGTTCTCTTAAAATACACAGATATTTAGATTTTTTATAGTACACCTCACCTTCTTCACTGTTGTCCGGCGTTATTCCACAACCATTTCTTCTCTCTTGTTTTCTTTCTAAACTCTTCTGTTTTTTCGTCTTTTTGAGCACTTCTCGATCCATCCATTTGATTCGATTCTTCTTCTCTTGACTATTTTTAAAACTCCATCCACTGAACTTTCGCTTCCAGAATTTTCCCTGACGCTTTTCTGGCAAATTCATACAATTCGGATCATTTTCATCAAGATCGTATTCGTCTTGAGTTTGATCGTTGGAATCTTTATCGAATGACGTCGAAGGTCTCGGTGAAGCTGTCGATTGACTTTCTCCCACAGATCGTTTGATCATCAACGGAGTTTTCGGTTGAACTGCAGGAAATAATTATTTTAGAGGAAAAAATCTTATATAATACGCTTCATAAAAAATTCTGCGTTCGGGGAGAATCGAACCCCCGTCGAATGCTTGGAAGGCAACCATGCTGACCATTACACCACGAACGCGGCATGAAAGCATAATGAAGAATTTCGGAGATAAGAAAATGATTTCTCCGAAAATAAGGAGGTTGAGGATATCCTCTAAAAACCTGTTGGTCATTCAAATTTGCAACGTTAGTTTCTTATCTCCGACATTTTTCATTATTCTTGCATGCCGCGTTCGTGGTGTAATGGTCAGCATGGATGCCTTCCAAGCATTCGACGGGGGTTCGATTCCCCCCGAACGCAGATTATTTTTTTTTTCAAAGTTGCAGTTTTCAAAACTGCTCGGTGTTGAAGTTTAGGAGATCATAACATCTAATAACATTCTTTTTGAAAATTTGAATACAAAATTATAGAATTTCGAATCTAGATAATCAAGCAGTTTCAAAATTTTCTTACCATAATCTTCATTCGAATGCACAATCATGGTATAATACGGTAAAAATTGGCTTTCAAACGACAAATATCGCGGCAAAAACGAAACCAATTGAAAAACTTGTTTCATTTTGCCATTTGTGCTCATAACAGAATCTTCGAAATCAACCAACATATATTCGACACCGTGTTCTCCTTTCATTTTCAACATCAAATATTGGCATTCTTCTTGTTTGATGAAATGCAACCAGAAATCTTCATTCTTGATTCTCGTGCATTCATAAGTCTCTTTTTCAATACTACATTTTGTCAATGGTCGTTTTGTTCGCAGATTGCCATTGTATTTGAAAACAGAATCAAGAAGATCCGAAATGTTGTAGTGCAATCCGAAAATACTGTCTCCTTTTGTTTTCACATCAATCAAATGTTTTGCAATGACTCTCAAATTGAAATCATAATCGAACAATTTCAAATCCATCTTTTGAGAAAGAGATGTCACTTCGTTGTTCAACCTCAAAGTCTCTTTCGAATACAATTTGATCATCTTATCAGTCATATAATAATCCGCCGTCGAATGAGCCGCTCTTTCATAAATGAATAATCTGACAACAAATTCTGGGAGATCATATGAAAGATCAACGAAAATAATGCCACCTGAAATTTACAAAACCGAAATTGAAAAATGAAGAGTCGGATACAAACCTTCATAAGTTTTCGCCAAAATGAGATATGGATGATTTTTGCATTTTTCAGTGCATTTTGTTGAATATCTGTTGAGTGCCATCGATTTTCTTGACATATGTGTTACATTCAATGGGAAGAATTCGTGCTCTTCAATCATATACTTCAAAAGCTCATTGGCATGAAAATAGAGAATCGGCATCATTGGAGGATCAACGTATACCATCTTTTCTTCTTCCCGTTTCATTTCTTCCATTTGTTCATTTTCCATGATTTCAAGAGCATTTTCACCCGTCTCGATTTGTTCCATATCGTTTTGGAGAAGACTGGAAATGCGTCTTTTAACTACTATAAAACACTCTGATAACTCACATTTCTCTAGTATCTCGATGAGAATTTCTTCTGAACGGTCGAACTAGTTTGCTAGCAGCATTCATTGTCAAGGATTTCGCTTTTGAAAATGCTCCTTGTTGTGCTCGTTGATTGTGCGGAACTGTGATAAATGGTGGAATGACTGGTGGAGCTGCAGGTTGTGAAGTTGAAGGTTGATTCGAAGATGTCTCGGGTTTTGGCGAGTTTCGAATTCGTTGAACAAGGGAGCCGAACTAAAATCATAATTAGATAAACAGAACACCCGCTTTATAACAGAAAGTTTGTTATTTGAACTCACGAAGTTCTTCTTCTTTTCCACAACTTCTTCTGGGACTTTTGATGTCTCATCTTCTTTCTCAACTGAGTCATCCTCTTTCACTTCTTTTTCTTGACATTTTTGAACCAATCCTCCACTTGATCCAGATTCTAAACTCAATTTCTCCAAAGTTTTCGACCTCGTTCGATCAATGTCCTCTTTTTGTTCTTCCACATCTTTCGGATTCTCATCGAAACTTGGTTTTGCTTGAAGAGTCTCTTTGTATGCTTGTCTCCAACAGTCTAACACCAAAAGAGGACAACGAAACTCTTTGACAAGATTGGCTGCAGGTTCCGGTTTCATTATAATTTTTTTGACGAACTTTCCCCGTTTTCTAAAAAATAATTATTTTACAGAGCCATTACCATACCATTCTGGAAACTCACTTGAAAATCTCCGATTCAACATTCATAAAACTTTTGATTGAATTTTCTCCAAACATCGATGCTCGTTTGCTGGTTTTTTCCGTCATCGACATTGTTTCTTCATCGAGTTCTTCCGGTTTTGTTTTTGGTTCTTGTCCTTGTTTCGTGACGGATTTGGGAGCACGGAAGAATTCATGGAGGAAATCTTCTCGTAATTCTCGTTTTCCTCTTAGAAATTCATCATGTGTTTCTGTGATCTTTCGAATCTTTTTCAACTTCACACTCAGTCCATCTCTCCATCTCAACATCTGTTCATAATGATTGGTAGGCACACAATCGGATTTGAAATAGAATCGAGCTGAAAATAATCAATTTGCGACAATTTGATTTCAGAGTGAACATTATTGGGATTTTTAAATACACCAGAAAAAAGCCGAGACATATCAAAAACTCACATCTTCCCATGATATACTGCAAATTAGGTTGTCGATACATTCTATAGAAAATATTTGAATATTCCGGATAATCAGCAATTGTTTTGTTTCCCAAATATTCTGGTGGATATTCTTTGGCAATCAACTGTGTAGGATCTGACCAAATTAATCGTTCATAATCGTATACACTCTCTTTGGGTTTTTGGTCAAAGTTCGAAAAATGTGTAGTTCCCATTTTATGAAGTCCAATATCTCGAAGAAGCCGAGTTTTTGCATTGTGCCAACCGGCGACTTTTTGGATTTTCGTTCGAACGTCATTCAGAATATTAGGATGATAGTTGTAGAAATAAACATCCATAATATCACCGCGCATGATTGCAAACATCACACGTTGACGAGAAATATATTCTTTAGTTGTTATTTTTGGTTCATGCTTTGCATCTGAAAAACATCAAGTTGTGAAATTGTGCAAGCTATAGACCTACGTAAATAATTTCTGAACAACAATTTTCTCTCATCAACCTGCGCAGAAGTCAATTCAGTATTCTGATCGTTAGAAGGAAGTACGTTCTTCATATAACTGACAATTAAATAGCTTTGATTTCCAGCATGTTCATCAACTCCTATATCACCAGTCATTCCAACAAATGGATCAGTCATCAATACTTCGAATCTTGCATCAGTTTTATTTCCTCCAAAAAGTGAGAAACTTGAACCGCGACCAACTTCTTCGCTTTCCCCCGACTTCAATCCACACAGAAATATGTTTTCATGAGATTCAGAAGACGATTCGCCGAGTTCATATTCAATTCGGTTGCGAATTTCGAAAAGTGGCTGTAAATGGAAACGTTTTGTGAAAAGAAAAACTTCTATCAATTCTACTTTAAAAAATGAATTATACTTACAGTAAGAAGAGCATGTTGACAATCGAATCGAACAGAATCCACAACCACTGAATTCGTCTCTCCATGTCGTGATTCAACAAACTTGAACCAGTCGATAATATCATATGCGGTCCGCGGATTGATGTAATCATTCTTCGAAAATCCGTACGCAGAATCATTATCTCTCGACGGTATGCTCATTTTAGCGAGACCGGCTCTCGAATAATCGAAACTTCCTCCATGCTGGAAGAATTAATACTTTTTGGCACACACACACGCTAGTTACGAAAACTCGTACGAAACCGATAAGCTTTATATTTTTACTCTTATAATTTGGAACTCAGGCTCTTATGGTAAACAAACTTACTGAACTTCTCCTGTTTTCCGGTCGTTCTCCTTGATAGAATGGATTTTCGAAAGGGTTCTCCACGGGTTCGGCTTGTTTCAAGAAACTCATCGGTGATTGTAGAAGTTGCGTGTTCAAGTAGCCAAATTCAGTGATAACGTCGTACATACTCTGAAATTCATATGTTTTCCAATGTTATTAGCAATCTCTATCAACAAACCTTTTCAAGAATGTCTTGTACTATAGCATCTACAGAAGCCGATTCGATATCTCCCTGTTTCCATAAATCCATTTCCAAATATCCGCAAATCGATTTTTCTCCAGTCTTCGGCTCATCAAATCGTTGGATTTTTGTGATATCTCTATGAAAAAGCGAGTTATCGCCCGGTGTTTTGGGAACAAACATTGCATGACTATGTTCATCCATCTTTGGTTGTTCGAGTTTTTCAAAAACTTCTCCTGCCTGTGAAACTATTCGCAATTCAACCAAACCGATTCCAACAGTTGTCACACCTATTGAACTGTTTTTGAGATAAAAGTGGAACGTCGACATATTATACTGTTCAGGGATAGTTCCGGAATAAGGTGTCATTGGTTGGAACTTCGGAATTTCTTTCTTTTCGTCAGTTTTGAGTGAAGAAGCGGAAGATCCAGATTTTCCCAGTAGTCTGGGCCTAACTTTCGCTAATGTGATTGAATTCAATGTTTCCAAATGTTGATTGACATAGAAGAAAAGGGCAGATCGATGTTGTGCGAAAATTTGAGGAATCGAGAAGAATGTTCGGGCGAACGGCTGACCTCCGGACGGTTGGAGGAATTCAACTTCAGATAACAGAATGCCTTGATCACGATTGTTCCAAAAAGAACGAACGATTTCATCCACATGAATTGTGTTCAATTTTTGGCGAACATTTTCTGCAAAACTTTCAAGAAATTCAGCATCAGGCTCTTCAATGGCAAACACCGTCATCGCTATTTCAGTTCTCATCTGTTCCTCCTTATCCCTGAAAAAATGTAGACTTAGGTTGGGAAATTTTCGGTACAATATCATTTCAAAGTTCAATGCAGGACATAAAAAGGGATGTACGTTACTCTTTTGAATTCAATTCTCTCATGAAATCAACAAGTTTCTATTTGAAACAAAAAGAGTGGCCTGTGGCTGTAGATGACTTACAACAACCATTTTTTCCTGTTGAAATATTTCGAATTCTTGATTGAATTTTTGAAGCTTGGAAATTCCATGTGAAGTTGCATGTACATCATAACATTCTTGCGATCATCTCTGAAAAATAACAATTATGGTTAAAATATGTAACCAGCGCTTTATATAAAATGAAATATTTCCAAAATTGAGATATACTGAATAGTTTCATCAATTTTGAACAGACCTGACAATATATGTGTTTGGAACGTTTCTGACTCCATATGCTTGCAATGAATTCTGAAGTCTTGAAAATGCGAGTTGGAGTGCCGGTTTTTTCGGGTCTTTCAATAGACTGGAATCTCGCAATCTCTGATGAACCGGGAACCACATTTGTTCTCGGAGTGGACAAGCGAAGTATCCAGGAGAATCCGGATAAGCATATCCATTGTATTCATCGAAAGTAGGAGATTGCGGTTCGGTTCTAGATTGTGAACTGAAATATCGTCTTAGTGAAAAAAGCAAACTCTCAACTCACTGCTCCAAGCTGTCTGTTTCATTTGATCCAGCATGATCAATGAACAATTTATCACATTCCCTTGTTTCGAACATCCGATCGAACAATAATTGCTGATTGAAGCATCTTAGTTTGTGTCGAACTGCCTCCCAAGCGACATCCAATATTTTCGAGTGTACTCTCTCATATCGTTGACAGAAGAATATACTGATACGCTCCTCCGACGAAAATCTGGAAAATTTCTCGATGCAATTTTATTACAGAAATAATAATTTACTCTGGCGAAATGGGTTCAATAGTGACAATAATCCAAAAATCGAAAAGTACATCTTTTCCAAAATTCGTTTCATCGCAATCCATGTCTTCCTTGAAATTTTCAATGTTCTCAACTTTGCAACAATAGTAAAAATCGGAACCGGGAATACGTCGAAGTGTCGCATATCCTAGATCAAGCCCGTCTATCAACTCCTGAATAAGGGGGGTGATTAGGTTGCACAGGAAAAAGGAACGATTACCAGATATTTAGCTCTATTTCCATCAATATCAATAACAAATTGCAGATTTTTCTCTCGTCGCTCATTGAATCCGACCGAAACATCAGCGTTATACTGAAAAAATAAGTTCAATTTTCAATTTCGTTCATTGTTTGAATTTTCATAGCTACTGTTAATTTGTCAATACTGCAGTTTTTTCTGAAATTTATTGCTTACCGCTTTGTCGATATAGTCTCTGACGTATTCCAACTTTTCAACAGTGATAACGGGACATCTCGATTCTATCAGAATCTTTTCCAACTCCAACAAAATATCGATACTCTGTAGTAAATCATTGACAGCTTTTCGTTCTTTTTTCGGCAAATCTTTCATATTCGTTTTCACTTCCTCGATTTGTTCAGATTTTTGTGAGCGGAATCGGACTTGTCTGGCTTGTTTCATATACTCTTTCGGATTACGATAACCTTGATCACTTATCTCGTTCCGTGTCTTTTCATTGCGATCTTCTAAAATCTGACTTGTTCGAACAATCAATTCGACATTCACTTCAACGTCTCGAACATCAAATGGTTCTGTTGGATAATCAAAGTCTTTGACTTGTTTACACTTTTCCAAAACTTGATAGATGCAAGACGGAAGGAAATCTATTTCAAAGGAATCCATTGTATTCGGAAACTTCACTGAGCAATTGAACTGAACAAAAAGAGGAATGGATATTTCTTTTGATCTTCTAGGATTCAATTGTAATCGATACTCATTTCCAATTTTCACACTTTTCTTCTTGTGTTTCGGTATAACAGGTTTCATGTAGAAAAGGCAATTAGATCCGAGAACAGGTGCAAAGTTTTGATATAATACTTTTTTGAACATCGCTTCAATATTCGACTGTTGACTGCAAATATGTCCAGGTTCAGGAGGATTGTTTCCAACTTGTAGATGCTCGCACAAATATGCGAGTGCTGGTGGAACCGATTGGAGTTCATATTCCATTTCATGAAAACAACTATCAGGTCCATAAAAGCAATTATCCATCTGAGCGATCACTTGTTCGTCGACTTCCACACCCATTTTTGCGGCTTCAAACATTGCACCAACTCGTGTACTCGACATAACACGAGCAGTAATATAATCGGCAAAATGGCTGAATGTTATGGTACTCTCCGGAAGTTGGACACGATTGTTAGAACGCCATCCAAGTCGAACATTAGCAAACCATTCAGTTGGAACCGCAGTAATTGGCACATTCACAATTCCTTTTTCGTCGAAATTCTGTGTAGCAACACAATAAGCAAGTTGCGCTTCGTTGCAAGTGAGAATAACGATTGGAACACCATCTGGAAAATTTCAATGAATTCACATAGTTCAGAGAAAACAGATAAAGCTCACCTGAATCTTTTTCAAATGTTGATTCGAGAATCGGCACAAATATGAGACCAATCATCCATGGTGTAACTCCTTTCGAATATACTCTCAATTGCAAATCATGAAAATTCGAATCTTCGAAAAGCGATTTGCAAATCCTCTCGTTTTCTTCACAGCTTACAACCCAAGTAGCATCACAAATATTGCTCAGTTGTTCATGAAGAGATGACAAAATGAATGTGTTACATTGTGAATAATGCTTCTCTTCTAAAATGAAAGTTATTTTAGATTTTTTTACATGTACTTAAGGGTTAGACGGTTATTAGGTTAGACGCCAGATTACTACAAAAATGAACGAAACCACAAACCTTTGACAAACGGTTTGATCGATGTCAGCCGTCTTTTCGAATGCTCAACCAATTTGGACAAATCGAATAAATTTGAATAAACTGTGACGAACGGTGACGCTTTATGAGCATGAATGCCGTTCTTTTCCACATTTCTAGCAGAAGTCAATTCAGAGTGCGTCAAATTTCGACAACCTTCATCCTTCTTTTCAAGTTCATATTCAATATCATCTTCTTCCATTTCACTGGACCATTCTTTGAACGCATTTTGAGCATTCATTGGATCAACACAAGAACCGCACAACTTCAAAACTCGATCCAATGTGAACAACATTGATGTGATGTACAAATCTTCGTTAAGTCTTTCTTCAATGCTTTTGTTATTGAGTGCTTTATTGGGTGATTCGATCAATTCCAACGTTTCCGCTTCGTACCAAAACTCCGAAATAACTGCGAGTGGTCGATTTATCTTCTTGTTCGGCATTGCATTTGGCATTTTCGTGACATTCTTCGTCATGACATCTGGTCTTTTCAAATTCATTCTATGATCAGTAATAGCCAATGTTGTCGATGGAAACATAATGAATTGTTCCAAAGATGTACCACCCGAATTACAAACTTGTCTACAAACCGAAATGATGTTATTGTTTGTCCATGCAGTTTTGAATTTCTCGGTATGTACTCTTTTTTGCATAATAACATTCATAATATAATCAGCCAAATGTCGAGCCATATATGCTCCTCCTTCCTTCTGAGTTGGTGACAACAATACAATAGATCTTCGACATGACAAGAACTTTGAAATAGCATTGTGTAGAGTGATTAACTTTATCTCTTCGTTGTCTGTTGTTTTCTCATCAACTCTGACAATGTATTGAAGATCAAGAGGAGTATCCGTATATCTGACAATCATTCTCTCGAGAGGACGACGGATCACACTCAACACGTTTTCCTTGTCTGTATCCAGTCTTGGCCGATTTGCGTCTGATTTCAGATCGGTCTGAGAATTCAGTTCATCCGATGTCGTATCAAAACGAAGTGTACGAAGACGATTTCGATGCTCTTCAACAATCTGTAAACGAAAATTGATATACCGTATTTACTCTAATATAAGAGCACTCCTTATAGAAGGGCGCCCCTAATATAAGGGCACTCGGGACAGTTCTGGTTTGAGCATTTGAAAAAATAATTATTCATTTTTTATGTGTTGATTTTGTTACTAAAGCACATTAAAGTGTTAACTCATTCGGTGCATCATTAAAAACGGATTGGGAACCTCTAGGTAAAGAGTTTTTCTATAATCAAAGTACTAGAAAAGATGGGTTGAAAAATAGAAGGGCATGCCCTTATATTAGAGTAAATACGGTAATCATAGTTCATAAATTTGAAAGCTTCGCTTGTGAATCACATTAAAGCACAAAAATGGTTATGATCATCTAGGGCATAGTATTATAGGTAACGTGAAAATAAATACTTTCATGTGATTAAAATAAAAATGTCTAAATTTTATATTAAACTTGTACACTGATCAATAATTAAAAAATAATGGTTTTTTGAACTCTTTCTCTCAGCTGATGAAAATTTTTTGTAACTTGCATGTGGTCAATTTTTTGGCATACTTTTTCAAATACTCACCTTTCTTCTGATAGAAGAACTTATTCCGCCCAAAAATGCAGTTTTGATAACAACTACTGGTGCCTCATTACATATCCGCTTCATATAAAAGAAATCCGGTTTGGAATTCTCTTCATCTTCATCATAAACCAACGATACATAAGTATGTCCATTCACCAGGCAAAATGTGCTCTGTGTCTTGATTAAAGCATGCAATTTATGCATTGCTTTCGAACAATCCAGTTCCAGATAATTCTTAGTATTGAACACTTCGAACGGTAAATCAGGTACAGTGAGAAGAACACGTTCACAATGTGTATGAACCCATTTCTGCCAAGTACTATCGTTCAATTCGAGTAAAACTCTCCAGAATCCGATGAAACTTCGTGTCGAATTTTCGTCATGTCTTGCCATACATATAGGCGGTAATCGGCGAGCATTTTTGTTATAACTTCCAAACAATGCATAATCAATAGTTACACCAGATGGTATTGTGTAGTAGTTTTTTTGAGTATCGAATGAGTGAATATGGATAAGAAGTCGATCAGCCTCAATAATGCTGAAATAAATTATTTTTTAGAGATTTGTGGCATAGTAAACCTACCCATCAATTGCAGATTTGGTCAAATTCATTCGTTCTGGATCTAAATACTGTCCTTCTGTCAACAAATCCTTCAATTCATTATACGGTGCTTCGATGATAAGTTCAACTTGGATATTCTGTCTCTCGTCTCTAGCAATCGGCCAAGGGCATTTGACTAGATATTCGATGAAAACCAATGGTCGAAAAGCGAGACAAAGAGTTATGAGAAGAGAGTTTTTCTCATCGTTCAGCATGGCTGAAAAATATTTTTCAAAATAAAAAACAATCTGCGTTCGGGGGGAATCGAACCCCCGTCGAATGCTTGGAAGGCATCCATGCTGACCATTACACCACGAACGCGGCATGAAAGGGTAATGAAAAATGTCGGGGATAAGAAAAGAAAATTATGTCTTTCTAAAATAAAGCGATATAGAAAATCTCATCGAAACCTGTTGGTCAATATATTTAAAAAGTTAGTTTGTTATCTCCGAAATTCTTTATTATTCTTGCATGTCGCGTTCGTGGTGTAATGGTCAGCATGGATGCCTTCCAAGCATTCGACGGGGGTTCGATTCCCCCCGAACGCAGATTTTTAAATATTTTTTTGTGCAATTAAAAGTAAACTTACTCGACTTCAATGTAAACCCTTCTCTCAATCGAACATACATCAACTGATTCAAAGTCGCATTATAAGTTGTCATAAACCGTCGATGTCGTTCAACGCCTCTTCTTTGAAGAGAGACGAATTCTGGATTGATCGAAGTGAATGCATTTTCCATAAAAGCTTGATCACCCAGAGCTTTTTGAAAAGACCAACAAACGAGAGCGCGATGAAATGTATTGAGATTATCTACAAAAAAAACATTGTTTCGAATAAACTGAAATTCGACATTTTACTAACCATCACTTTCTTCGGTGGCCTCATCAAACGACTGATGTTCATGTAAATCTTCCAAATTCGCACAACATGCATGACTTCGATGTTTAGGAAGATAAGTTCCAAATGTTGCCATTGTCAAGAAATGAAAAAGTTCACACGATCCAACATGTCCAAAAACCGGCTCGCTACAAGTTTTTCGTTGAAGTTGAATAAACGAGCAGGCAATCGTATAACTTCGAAGTTGTGTGAGAACTTGTTGAAGAGCATTTGAATCTGGCATTCCACACACGGAATCAGTGATAACAATCAGATCTGAAAAATGAATATGTCATTGTTACGTGTATTACTAGACTTACTAGATTGTGTATTTTCCGGTAACATTTGTGTGGCTATTAATCCAATTCGAAGCATGAAAATTAGTGACCATTCCGGATGAATATAATCTTTGCCGTTTTGTCTCAGAGCTGCTGTTGATTCTGCATTTTCCGATATAACAACAGGAACTTTCCTAAATATTTTAAAGTGATAATTATAGAAGTCTACATTATTTGAATTATGAAAATGCAACATTATGATTGAGCCTGCTCACCATGTTCGCCTTGGATAAGTCATCAACGTTGGAGTTGAGCTTTTCAACATCGGACTAACACTTCTCAACGCTGACTTCTGATCTTTTTCTCGCTTTTTCAAATTTTTCATAGCTGTAAAAATGTATTTAAAAAACATAACACCCTCATGATACTTACTATTGAATTCATTCCACAACTCTTCACAATAATCTTCTATGTTATTCGGTTCACAAGTCGACTCGAACTTCGTATTTTTATACCTTCTCTTCTGTTGTCCCCATTGAGCAAGTGATGGCAGTGCAAACTCATAAAGCGATTTGAACAATTTATCAAACTTTACTTCGATAATATTCAGAACTGCATCAACGTTGGTTTCAGTAAGGAAAACTCCTTGGATTAGTGTCTATAAAAACTTTGAATTATCATCGCTATTTTTAATAAACTAACTAATTCATGCTCAAATTTGAGAAAAGGCACAAACACGCAAACCGTCATATAAACTTGTGGTTGAATAATTCGCGACGTTCCAGGGACTCGAAATTTTTTTGTCGCTGACTTGACTGCATTTTTCAAAGTTGGCATGATCCTCGAAGACAGGCAACAATCGGAATCATCATCCTAAAAAATAAATTCAGACAAAGATGATTTACATAATCTGGCAATCCTACCGCAACAATTGTGGAGGGACTTAGATCAAGCACAAATACATGCCGATAATATCTCGATATATAAGTGACTTTTGTGTTGACTGTCACAAGAAACTCTTCATTTGTCACATCTTCAGAACCATTACCGCCTTTCGGAATGATACCAATAACTGTCATCTCTTTCGAATACTCGTCATCTTTCTGAAATTTGAAAATTTATTTTTGCAATACGAAAAAATTATACATCAAGATCTCCAGAGTCGATGCGAATCGCTTTTTCCAAATGATGAAACAGCCAGTGTGCTCGTATGTTCCGTGATGCACGGTAGTTTCTAAAAAATTAGTAAAATTCAAATTATGGCCCGAATGTAATGAATACTATTATACGTTTCACACCAATGCTTTGCTATTTTTCAGTTTCATTTTTCGTGATTTTTCAGAAAAATAGGTTCATTGTTTTGTCATCACTTTCTAGTGTAAATTCAAGTAGCCTGTTCATAACTTTAAGACTTTTTGTAGATTTGGTTAAAGATTGCCGGATTTTTTGATATTGCGGACTTTCGATTTTTGAAGCTAGGACTTTTTTGCACAACACTGTTCCACTAGATGACTCCTAACTCGTCACCATCGTAATTAAACTGACTTTACGTTTTTTTAATCCCAAATCTTCTTTTTTTAAGCCAAAACTGAAAATAACTTTTTTTACAAATCGCTTTCTGACCTATACCACCTCATGACTTCTATGCAACCAACCTGTGCATATGAATGAAAACTTCTTGCGCCTCGCGCATTTTCTTCTCTTTCTCTTCCATCACTTCATTTTCAATAAATCTTCTTCTAATCGATTTCTACTGAAAATCCAGACAACGGTTATTAGAGAACACACAAGGCCAGTCAATTCGTTATCAAAATATGGGAAATTGATAAAAACTTAACAAATTATCGTTAGAAACTGGTCACACAAAAAACGTACATTTATTTATTTTGAAATAAAACAATAACAATAAAAATTCCTAAAAATCTTCTAAACGCTATGAAAAAACTGTTACCTGAAAAAAAAATCATCAAAAAAAAAGAAAGAAAATAATCAACAAGAAAGAGAGTATCAGTCAACATTTGGAAATGATTACAGAATATGAAAAACTTATTAAAATCGATTATTTGTTAAACGGCAGTTTCGCGCTTCAAGCCAGTTCCAAACTTAGTTTCTTGATTTCTAGCCAACAATTGTTCCTTTTCCAACCATTCCATTTTATGATCATGTTGTTTCATCGCATCAGCTGTGTTTCTATCAATAACCTCTTCAGTAAGAATACCCGTTTCTGAAGCATAAGCCGATGCCTGAAAAGAAGTTTTTTTTGTTGAAAATCTGATTTTAAGGAGATCGAAATAAATTTTTAACACAATTCAAGAAGTAATATTTCAAAAACTATAATTCTTCAAAATTTTTACTTTAAATAAATATAATGTTAGCACAATTGTTCGAACGGGGTCACGTTTTTTGAAAATGTAAAATTTATTCGAAAAATTATCTTACCTGCCATCCAATAACCAATTTACTCAATTCTCTTCCACTCATTCCTTTTGTCGTTTTAGCGAGAGTTGTCATTTTTCCAACCCAATCAAACTCCGCCAATTTCAGACGCTGAGTCCGTGAACCACTGGTAGCTGGCGTAACAATATGTTCGTTGAAATATTGCAATAGAATACGTTCACGTTCTTCAACTCCAGGAAGTGCAAATTCAACCAATTGATCGAGACTGAAAAAATTTGAATTCGAATTTTTGTTTTCATAAAAGTGAAATCCCTACCGATCATTCACAGCCCAATCGAATTGTTCTGGCTGATTAGATGCAACGACCAACATGAATTTTCTAGACTGTTCACCAGTTCTGAACAAGAATGCATTGAGTGCGGCTCTGGTGTCTTCCGACATTCCTTCCTTCGATCTTTTTTGCAAAAACGCATCAGCTTCATCGATAAAAACGATCAATCCCTTTCTACTCTTCGACGCCCAATCGAAGACCTTGTGAATTGCCGAAACACCATCTCTTCCAAGTGGAGCGATATCTCCACCAGTAAGAATCGCATAGTCTAAGCCACTGTGTTGCGCCAAACTCTTGGCGAACAAGGTTTTACCGGTTCCTGGAGGTCCGTAGAACATCACATTTCGGAAAAGACCCTGGAATATGGGCAGTTTTGAAAGATGATAAAGAGGAAACTTACATTGTTTCTTCTCGTGTTCGATGTAGTGATAGCGATGTCACGAAGTCGTTTTTCGAGAGCTGGCTGAAGAAAAATGGTGAATATTTCGAATTTTTGAGAAATCTGATCTTACCGATAGGACAACACCTTGAAGAGGATCTTTCGTCTTACGAGTCAATAATTGAACAGTCTTGATTGGATGCTTGGCAATTTCGAGTGGAGTTAAACGAGATGTTTCTCGGACTAACGATGGTTTACCGATACGAGCTTCGATGTATCTAGCAGCAACGCCAGTTCCTCTTTTTGCAGTGTACCATCCAACAGCCAAAGCTGTTAATCCACCAACTGCTGATGCGATTTTTGTTTTATCATTGAGAAATTGGTTAAGCCCTGAACCGATAAGCTCTCCACTTGTCCTGAAAATTGAAAATAAATTTGTACATATTTGATAAAAAATTCTACTTGATTTTTTCGATGACAGTCTTTCTGTTCTCCTCTTCATGAAGCTTTGCTTGTTCCAAATTGACGTCTCTGTTCTCTCTCGCAGCCTTGGCTCTCGCTTTTGTTTCAGCCTCAATTTTTTCCAATTCATACTTGTGCTTCAAAGCCAACTCATGCTCGATAGTTTCTGGAAGATAATTTTTTTTTAATCAATAAAATGAGAATCTCACGTTTTCGGAGTTGTTCTTGTTTCTTGATAGATTCCTCTTGTTTTCTCAAACTCTCTTCTTGCATACGAGCCTTCAACGCGAGCTCATCTTCTTGTCTTTTACGGGCCAATTGATCTTGATAATCGGCTCTAGATTTTGCGTGTCTCGATTCTTCCCCGAGAGTTTTCCGACGTTCCTCTTCTGCGACTCGAATGTGTTCGGCTTTCATGTTAGCTAGTTGGGCTTCCACTTTCTTTGTCTCATTCTCGACTTCTTTTTGCCGTGTGACTTCTTGCATTCTAGACAATTCGAGAGCTTCTTTGGCATTTGGAAATCTTTCGAGATCTCGAGCCGCTTTGGCAGCTCGTTCCAAAGCTGTTGAGTCGAATGAATATGCCATTTTACTTCCAGCCGCATCTTTCGGTTGAGCTCCTGGTTGTTGAGGAGCGCCACCCGGGGGACCACCAGCTTGAAAGTCGTCTGGAATCTGAGGTGGGGCGTTTGACTTTACTCCGAATAACCACGACATTCTGTAAATATTGAACCTATATTTATTTGGAATCGAAAAATATTTTTAAAAAACCGTTTCAAACACTTTTTCAACCAAAAAACTTGTACTGGTGTAATAATGACGCAATTTTTAATGATAACATTTTCAATTATTTTAAACAAAATCGACGTATGACCGATGTTTTTTGATACTGCCAACTAGAGATATTACATTCGAGCAACGTAAATTAACAAAATTTTCCATCTCAAATTAATAAGAATTTTTTTCAAAAATACAAAATTTGAATAGATAATTCCAGAACTTTTACGTTTTTTTTAAATTAAAACTTGAAACTTGTGTGAAATTATGATAGATGAAATTGAAAAATATAAAATTTAAATCAAATTCAGTGAGAGCTGTGGAAACAAGTTCAAAGTATTAAAAAGGTCAGAACTTTTTAAAAAATAAGAAATGCGCATGCTGCAGAATTTTGCCGAACAAAAAGCCTCAAGGAAGAAAGTGCGCTCAAGTGCACGAGAGAGGGAATCTGAATTTATTTATTGGTGTAAGAAACATTTCGAAATCAGAAGTACATTTTTTGGTTTTCCAGAATATAGTGAGATAAATTTGAATGCTAGTATTGTCAATTATTACCTCCAAAACAATGTTTTAACCGAAAAATAGAAAGAAAGTATAAACCAACACAATGAAATTACCGATGAAAAACGAGGCAAAGTTCACTAATATTTACTACTTCAATTTGTTAGGTGCCAACCTCACAAAATTGGCGCTTTTCGCGTTTGTTTTGCACTCGTTTTGCGCCATCAATTTAATATTTTTTTTTAAACTTCGATTGAATGAAAAGTTGGAAAGGAAGAAGTGAACTTTTAGTCAAAATTATCTTTCAGCAAATATGAGCATGTTTCCGGGATATGTTCAACCGGAAAAAACGCCGAAAACAGGTAATTAGAAAAAAGAAAAAATGCAATATCATAAATTTTTCCAGAAATCATTGATGAAGATGGCGAATGTCTAACCGCTCAGGGACTAGAACGAAAAAGGATTATGAAAAGACAAAAGGAGCTACAGCAGGTAGATATACAAGATCGTAGAATTGATCAAACAAAACAACAAATGACAAATCGCGTGATGGTTGTTGATGAATCTAGCTCAAACGACGATGACGATCCGGTAGTTCGAATGCCTAAGAGTTTAAGAGTTTCAAAGACAGATAAGCGATTAGTAATGAACAAGGTGAATAGTTCACACAGACTTCTGAAAGTGGCAGATAAGAATAGAAAACGGAAATTCACCGAAACCGAGGAAACAAAACCAGATTCATACAATTCGTTTCCGGAAATAGTTGTAAAACAAGAAATCGAAGACGTTGGATATGATGATATTAAAGAAACGTTAGTTTTGTCCAGCTTTTGTTTTGAAAACTGTGTTATTCCAGTAAACCTGACATCTCCGAAATCAATAAGAAAAAGAAGAAACAAAGACGCAGGCGGTCGAGATCGAGGTCCAGAGAGAGATTAAAATCCAGAGAAAAGTCATATCCGAAAAAGGGAAGGAAAAATAGAAAAAGTAGATATTCATCTCCTTCATCATCGTCATCTTCTTCCGTTTCTACTTCAAGATCACGCTCCCATTCAAGATCTCGGAATATATGGAATAGAGACGACTCGCGACCAAAACAGTATATTCAAGATGTAGGTTATTTTAATTGAAAACTGGGGTTTCTACTATAAGTTGTGATATGAGTCTAAAGTTCAACACCATAATACAGTTTCAGTTAAAATTCTAACAAATTGAGTGCTGGGATTTTCCGCCGCTCCGTAATTTTAAGCGTTTGCAAGCTGAAAGTTGTCAATAAATCTACTCACCTTAAAGACACCTAGACAGTTGGAAATCATTTTTTTGTGATTACAACATTTTTGTTCATGCTCCCATGAGTTTTCAATGTGTAAAACAAGTTTTCACAAATTTTGTGATTTACCGAGAAAAAAAAATTAATATCCTTTTTTCAAAATCGCTCAGACGTCGTAAATTGTGTGCAAACACACAGCTTGACGTAAATGTGCAGAAAACAGTAGTACAAACAAATTGTTTTTTATCAATGGAGCTAACAAGCTTGTTTGTTTCATTTTGAAATTTTCAGTGGAGAAAAACATTTTTCCAATTGGCTCGGTGTCTTTAAGTTTTTTCAAAATCTTAAAGTTATAGTACACGTTTGAAAACAAAAAAAAATATTCTTCGTCTTTTCTGACAATAAGAAAATTTTATTTGGGAAAGATTTCGGCTTTTTCTTGCTTAAAAGCCTGATTGAAAATGTCCAAGAAACAAAAAATTCCATTATTTATAAAATTTGTTCGAGTTTCATCAAAGTCACAGTAGTTATGAGCGCACAGATTTTTGAAAAAAAAAACCTGGAACTCCTTTTTTTTTTGTTGTTGCTTACCACGCTGAGCTTTACCAAGTTGGTATCAACACTCAAATCGATGTCTTGGCCAATATCATAAACTTGATCCAATTACATAACCCTCTTTCATTGTCAAAATAAATTTGTAGAATAAGTGGGCATTCATCAACGAAGATGAGTTACGTAATCTGCATATGTTGTCTTGTCATTCGTGGATCATTTCGAGTAGAAAACCGGATTCTGAAAATGTAGAATTAGGAATGGCTACTCGCGAAGTTCCCAAATATCGTCTTACTTTTCGATTCATCGATGGATTGGAGAAAAATGATAAAGAAAACAAATTTTATGTAAGTATATTCTGACTTTCAATATCAAATTGACGTTTTTTCAGAAATATTTTTCTACTGAATTTCCTCAAAAGAGTTCGAAAGAAGTAAAAGAGAAGCCATTCTACGCTGTCTTGTTGAACGATTCGAAACATGTCCCACAAGAAAATAAGTTCCGAAAGAAAATTTGGCTAGCAGACTATAACCATGCAATTGTTCCTTTGTCGAACGAACCGCTAGATTTATTCGAATATCAGGTAGAATTTTTGTAAAAGTTTGAAATTAAAGAAAAGCGAAACTTTAGTCTGAACAAAGTGAGAAGCGTCGCGCCCGCGAAAATTTGGAAAACGAGTTCCGCAGAAACCACAATAAGAGTTTCGATGAATCTATTATCAATGCAATATCCGATTTGGAAGTCCGTGGACAGGCTATGAATATTAGGGTAACGCAGAATCCAACAAATGTATCATTTTGGATTGAGTTTATTGATTTGCAAGATAAGATTTATGAAACGAAACGTATTCATGAAATTTGTGATTCGCGGATGTCACATCTGGAAAGAAAAGAAGAAATTTTGAAAGAAGCGATCAGGAAAAATCCGAAACACGTACAGCTATATTTGATGAAAATGGATTTGTTGGTGGAAATGAAAAAAGATCCTGAAATGATTCTTTCGGAGTTCAAAACTATCACGCATTTTTTCCCACATGTTCCGCTTGTATGGAATCGATATTTGGATTATATTCAGTATGACAACAATGTTTATAATTTTCAAAAAATGGTGAGTAAAAAAAATTAATTTTTCTTTATTTTCAATCGAGAGGTATTATTTTTCTTAGAATACTTAACTGATTATATCTTTTAAAAAAATTGCCGAATCCTAATTTAATCAAAATCGAATGTTCCAATAAAATTTTTAAAACCCAGCCGAAAAGTTGGTCAAAAGCGAAATCGAACATTGTCATTTAAATAATAGTATATAGTCTCACAGTTCGAAATAAAACCATTTGAAGTTTAGTTTGAAAAAAGTTAGTCTTCAAAATAATGTTTCCGATAAGCTGAAATTTCTAAAAAAAAAACATAGTTTTATTTTTTGAATATTGAACATATTGCTGTTCAATGAATTTTCTTTGAATAAAATGCGATTTCATTTGAGATTTAACTCCAAGATGATTATAAAACGTTCCAGGATTCGGCTTTCGCAATGTGTCTCGAAAAAGTTCGTGGTTTAGTTGATGGAACTCTCCAGTCACATATCACTTTCATTACTAATCCATTGTATATGAGAAAATATCAGCTTTTCGTCTATATTCGATATTTGAAATGGTTGATGAACTGTGGATGTATTCCTCTCGCAATTGCTAACATTCAAGCAACATTTGAACTCAATTTTGGATTTCCTTTACATAAAATAGGCCTCAAATCTCACAGAGACAGAGTTGATCTGGTTTCCAAATTCTGGGACACTAAATTGCCTAGAATCGGAGATCGACATGCGCGTGGAGCATTGCTGGAATATGAACGAGCCGAAGGAATGTCGCAAAAACTGATTGAACAGTTAGAATTTGAGCAATATGATATTGCGCTGTATAATACTAGAAGTGAAGTGAAAGAAAGTTTGTCAAGATATGATCGAAAAATTGCGAATAATTGGGTGAATTTCGAGAGAAATATGTTGAACATTGAGGCAAGAGTCAAGAGAAATCCAGTTAAATTGTATGATGCGGAGTATCGTGACGAACTCGAAATCTTTGAGGTAATTTTTAATTTTTTTTTTTCGTCCAAAACCCGATCTAAACATCAAAACTTTCAAAAATCATCTTACAAAACTTTCGATAAATAGTTGAGTAAAAAATGTTGAAAACCAATTCGTAAATCGTAATATTGACTTGTTTACAGCTTTGGGATCCGATTTCGAGTTCACAACTTCGAGTATATTATCATCCTCCTGATGAAACGTTATTCGATTTCGTTCAGCCACTTCTCGAACTTCTTGGATCAAAGTTCTCAACAACGGTAAGAATTTTTCTTCGAAAACTGGCAACATCATCACGATGAGAAATTGTTACAGAGCAATATGTGGTGTACGACTGAAGAATTGTTAGAGTCTTGGAGGTGCGCCACTCCCGAAAGCAATAGCAACTTCGACAGAATACCAACTTATACGGAGAATTTTTGTAGAGTGGTTTGTTTTTTTTCTTTGTTAAACGAAACAATATTTAAAAATTCAGTTTGCCACGAATATCATCGATTATCTTGTGACAATAGAGTATCCACACAGTGACCAGAAGAAAACTCCACTCGAAAGAGTTATGCGTTTATTGATTGCTTCGATATTGACGTGAGTTCTTGATAAAAATGTTCCAAGATAAGTTAAATATTTTTTTAGAAAGTCGGCCGATATGGAAAGAAATAGGAAGGATGAAACATGGAAACTGACAGTGAAAGATTTGACGGAAATGTTGAAAGAAGTTTTGACCCCGTATGGAAATATCATTGAAGCCAATCCGGTTGTCGGAAAAGTATTGCAACTTGTCGCGGTTCAAAAGGTAAATCAAAAACGTCTCATTGTTATTCTCAACATTTGAACATTAGGTACAAAAAAAATCGGTTTTCATATGAATATTGGTTCTGAAGTTCTGAACTCCCTCCCACCTAATTTTATTCATCATTTTTCAGTATTTGGAATGGTACCGTGTTGCCCGAATCCACATGGATGAAGTGCGCCAAGAAATTGAGAGATGTAAAGCGAGAAAAATAGCGACTGATTTGTATATAGATAAAGATGACTATAAACGATTGACGAAACGAATCCCGAAACATGTGAACGATGTGAGTTATGAATAAAGTTTTCGCTTTCAAATGATGAGCATTCAGGTTCTACAAGAAGTTGCGCCGCTATGGGTAACTGGAACTTCGAGAATCGGAGAAGATGTACCATTACCGAATATTCAGATTCATTTGTTCGCTATTTTGCTGAGATTGAATGTGAGTTTTTGATAAATTACGCTGCGGCTTACTCAATTGGGGTATTTTAAAAATATCCTGATTGAAAAAAGATAATTAACCTTATTTTCATTTCTTTAAAACTACACTTTTTAGATGGTCACCACAACCGATAAGAAATCGTCACTTATCATTCTGGGATCGCAAGTGTTAGAAGTTCCACTGGCTCAAGTCAAAATTGAAAAACCGGATCTCATTAGATCTGCTTTGGCACCTTTAATTGGCGGGTTAGTAGTCAGAGAGATTGATCAACGATCAACTATGATAGATGTTTTGCCAAGACCGAGTAGTTTAGCAAAGTGCTTATGCATAGTGTTGGAATTTACTACGTGTGAGTTTTTTCTAAATTCCTTTCTCAATTAATCAAACTTTTTTCAGTGAGTGTTGGTGGAAATGACAAAGAAAGAGCCAGCAATTGTGCAAAGAAGTTTGTTGAAGAATTGAAAGAGGTGGACATGAGTATTGAGATGAATAATAGAGATGGAAAAATGATAATAGATCAACTCTTGAGTTGTTTGACGGACGTGAAGGAACGTAAAATTTTGCACTTGGAAACGTATAAATATGTTCTGAAAACAGCTCTTGCCATATTCCCAGAAGATGTTAGATATAATAGAAGATATGTGGATGATATGACGACTTGCACTGCCAAGAAAATTGAATTGCAGAAAAACTTGAACGTGCTAAATAAAAAGTTCAATGAATTAAGAAGAGAACGATTTGGTGAGTAATTAAAAATGTTCGAAAAAGATTTTGATAAACTTGCAGAATTTGAAACTGAAATCAATCTCAAAATTGTTTCAATAGTGACAATCTACAGTTCATTAAAATTGTTTTTGAAACATCGAGAACAATCGTCAATGAAATCACTATTGAAAATATTCCGAAATCAAGCTGAAGCGATGAATGATCCGGCATTATGGAGACTTGCGATGAAATTTGCATCAAATATACCGAGTAACAATTTTCGAGACCTGAATGAAACACATATCATGGCATCTGGACAGTGTGGTTGGTCTAGAAATATACATATTGATAGGGTGGATGAGCAACCGACAGATGATATGATGAGCTATGTTATGTGAGTTGAAAAAAAAGTTTCCCCGAAAGGTCTATTTTTGTGAAAAATGTTTTCTATCTCAAATTATTCTATCTCAAATTAACAATAAGTTTTCAAATTTGTTCGTAAACGCTGTGCAAAAAATTTAAACTATTCACTTTGAAGCTTCGTTAAAAATTTTAAGGTTTTACAATGTGGTGCTAATTCAATTAGAATCAACTCCTATGTATTTTCATTCAAAAAACAGTAAAAACATGGAACAACTAGATTTTCTCATTTTCTCGCAATACTTCGAGAAAAAGCTTTTCAGAAAAGTTATCAGATGATGTAGAACTTCCTATTGTTTTCAAGTGTTTTTTTTTTAAATTTAATTCTCATATATTTCCAACTTAAAATTTTAGCCTGAAGTTGAATCATTGTAAACGAGTTTGGCACCTCTTTCTTCTACAGAAATAAATAGCCGAACGTTATTTCAAAATTTCTGTGTTTCCCTCTTTTCTAATTTATGCATTGAATTTTTAACAGGATGTTGATGGGCGAAAAATCACGAGGATCTCCACATTCCATGTTTGTCAATGATATTCGAACAGTTCAAAGCTATTTCGATATTGCCAATCAGTAAGTTTTGAACTAATTATTGAATTTACAATTTTTGAAAATTTTCAGAAGTAGAATATCTAAGTCACGAGAACCGACACCTACCGAATGATTGTTTAATGTATTTTCGAAGGGGGATTGTTTTACTAGATCTAAATTTTCAATTAATTTCTATTTTCGTTACGTGTATTTGTATAATAGTATTATTTATTTATTTTTTATTGATTTTGTTCTTTAATTGTGTCAAAAGGTTGAATACCTTTTCAAAATACTTGATTTTCCACTTGACTTCTTATTCAATTTCCTGTTTAGATGCTTCGAGCATTGCGCGGAGCAGCTGATTCTTTCTTTGGAGCTTCGGTTTGGATTGGCAGAAATGAGCAATTGTTGAGTAGAAGGTGAATTTTTGTAAGTAGTTGTGATTTCAAAATATTATTGTTCCAGAATGTTGTCCACGGCTGCGCCAAGTGAAACAAAAGAAAAAGAGGAATCAACACAGGAAGCGGTTGAAACGCCCGAAGAGGCCGCTGAAGTGCCAATGAAGGTGAGAAAAACTATTCTGATTGGCTGACTTTGCAAAAAAAATTATTTTGTCGAGATTCGTGTTTCAGAAGTAAAAATACCGAAGCATAAATTTCTCATCTCAATTTTTGATGGGTCTTCAAATCTGGATAACAGTTCGAAAATATTATTGAAGACTCACGATCTTTCTAATTTTGAAGTAAATTTTTTGAATCATGAGATTGAAGTATTATTTGTTATTGATAATATAAGCTACAAAGACATTCACTTATTTCTAGGAAGCTCGATTGACACAACCATATTCACGTGAAGCGATTCAAAAACTGAAATTGGATCAATATCCATTGTAAGTATTCATACGTCCCAACTTTTTCCATTCTCATATGCATTTTAGATATGTTGAACGAGAATGGTGGAAAACTGGAAAAAGGATGACATTTTGGGCAACATGGCGCCAGTTGAGAGATGTCAAACGTAGGCAGCAAGTGCAAGTGAGTTTTTTCTTTTTCAGTTTGTTTTTTCTACTGCAATTAGTATGGAAGACTGGTCGAGCTCATCAATCTTTGTTTTCTTTGTGCGTTTTTGACTAGTCTCGAGAGAAATACTAGTCAAAGTTAACTGAAATTTTTGAGTTTTCCAATAAAAACTTCGGATCAGGTCGCAATTTATGACTCAACATCATGTTTTATTAGTAACCTGTAGAAAATGTGGCATTTTTTATTAGAACTCCGGAACTTTTTCTTGAATAGTTTCATAGGTAAAAAAATGCAATCATCATTTTTTTTCATGGATATAATAGGTCAAGCAACATTCTTTTCTGTTTTTTTTTAGAATTCATTAACTCAATGAACCTTTCTCGATATTCAAAATAAAGGAAGTGGTCAGAGTCACTATAACTAAAACTAGCCGATGTATTGTAATTGTCATTTTTTTTAAAATCAATTTTTTCATCCAATTTCTCTTTCTAGGAAGTTGGTGCTGATCGTATGCGCCTCAAAGCCATCAAGTTCAACACAATTCTACCACAAGCGATTCGCGACGAAGCAGCCGACAAACTGTTTACCGCTCGCCGTTACGATCATCCTCGCCTCATCTTGAACATGTGCCAATTCACCGGAAGACAACGTGGAAAGATAAAGCCATATCGATTGAGCAGACATCTTTTCCGTAAAATGGCCGATCATTCATCGTTGAGCGGAGTTCAACGAGCCATGTGGTAAAATAGAAAAAGTTTGTAGTATAGGGTGTTGTTTTTATTATTGTTTTTTCTTCTTTGAATGAAGTTTTTGATATTTTATTTTATGTATTCAGACGTCATCAATGGTTTATTATTTACCATTTTATATCTGAAGGTTTTTTATTTTCGAATTTCTAAGCTTTAATTTTCAGATTATTTTTTAATGGTCGATTTGCAGTCGACATCACATCTAAACTATTTCGAAAATGTGCTTCCAAATGAACTGATACTACATATTTTCTCATTTGTTCCACCCAAACAACTCGTCTCAAAAGTAACACTCGTTTCTAGAAAATTCAACACACTATTGAGCAATCAACAATATTGGAAAGGAGTTATTGTAAGAATTTTTAAAAATTATTTTTGTGAAAATGCTAATTCATGTTTTTAGAACAGTCGGCATAATGTACGACTAGCGGAGTGTGAGCAAAAACATGAAGATTTTGATGTCAAAAAAACTTACGTTGCTATTAATGAACAGTCCGAACGGTGGAAAAGTTGGGATCAACAAAATTTGTTAGTTTATTCATGTTTTCAAATAGAAAAAATCGTTGTTTCAAAAAATATCTGTAAATTATCATTTTCTCTGCTCAAATTGCTTCCTCGTTTGGACCTACCTTAGACAAAAAACATTTCTAAAAATTTAGGTAATTACGTCGCAAGAACCGAACTTGAAATCATAGACTAAAACTTGAAATTGCGGGTAGAGACTTGAACAGGTCATTTGGAGTTAAACCTGTGCCAATGAAATTCACCCCGAAATCCAAAACTGTGGATTTATCAATAAGATCCTAATTTGATATAGATCAAAATTTTTGATCCCACTATAAACACAATTTTCAAATTCCAGAAAAACAGCTCTTGGTCATGTTGCCACTGTTGATAGTTTAGTGCTCTTCAACAAGAACTCGAAACGTTTTTGTCTTTCTGGAAGTCGAGATCGAACTATTCGACTTTGGGACGTTGACAACATTGAAAGAAGCGAGGATGCTGACGGAAATCGATGGACAGTTGGGATAAATAACAATGCACACCAAGGATGGGTGTGGAATATTGCCAAGGACAATAATGATGATAATCACTTCTACACAACATCGTGGGATTCGACAGTGAAATCATGGGATTTGGCACAGGCAGAAATCAGAGAAACGAATAGTGTTCGAGTTGGGTCAGCTGCTCAATGTGTTGCTTGTCTTCCAGAATCAAATGAGATTGTATGTACTACTTTTGCCAAACGGGTCGCTGTCATCGATAAAAGAACTTTCGGAATTGTTGGAGATTATACAGTTCATAAACGAGCGGTTATTGCATTGGCTGTTCAGGGGAATGTTATTTATACAAGTGGAGAAGATCGGTTGCTTGTAATGGTTGATCGAAGGTTTATGACAAAACCAATATTATTAGTAAGCACTGGAAAAATGGGTCTCTCTCAACATTTCCTGAGTTACAGAATTATTGTGCATATTCATATAAGTCTTACTTATCTATTCATAACAATCAACTTCTTACCGCGACTTCTGATGGAAATGTTTCGCTTTTTGATGCCTCTAAATTGGCAGTTCTCAATTCGTACAAAGTTGGAATATTCACTCGCCAAGTGATCATTGACCGAGGAGCACATTTAGTTATGGCCAAACAGGAGAGAGGATTCAAATTTTCGGTTAGTTTAAACTAGTTGGTCCCCACAAAATTTCAGCACACAAAAAAAGAAACACTGATGAACAAAACGAACACAATCGTGTTTTCTTGTTTTTTTTTGGTTTTTGAAAAGATCACTGGGTTTCCTATTTATGACAGAAAAATTCTTGAATTTAGTTGCAAAAAACTGATTTTTAACATTAACTAAAGTTTCTCGGAAGCTTAGTGTGTAACGTGCTCATATTACAAAAAATCAAGGAATCATAAAACATTTTTTAATTTTCCAGGTCTACACACCAGGCACAAAAAGTGCACTTATTTGCGATTCGCCAGAACTTGCCACCGAACCTGCCAAATTCGATTATCTGTGAGTTTCGAATAATTCGGCTTCCTGATTATCATACATTTTTTAGGCCTTCATCTCAAACTCTTGCCATTGGAAATGGAGATAGCTCAATTCTTTTTTGTTTCCCCAAAAAACCGGAAGAAGAAACTGAAAATGTATAATACCCATATGCATAATTATTTTGATGTACTTTGCCAAATATGATCTCTTATGAACATATTTACCTGTAGTTATGTGGATTCAAGGCACAATGTCGTGTGAATTTCATCGGAATCTTTTATAGATTCATTAAATCTCAAATATTTTCTGGAACATTAGAACAGAAGAAACGTTTTACTACAAAACATTTTCAGAATGTTAAAAACCAATCGGATTACTTTTAAAATCATCGGATGTGAAATAAGGAACATCAGGAGTCGCAGTCGTGTCAGTTAAGAGATCTGCAAAAATACTCTTATCATTCCGTTCTTCTCACATTTCAACAAACTTTTCTTTGGTGTCGTTGCCCTTTTTTCACCATCACTACTCTTTTTCTTGTTCCGTCTACTTCTACTCGATTTTCTCTGTTTATCAGATCCGGAATGAACCTGTGCCACCGCAGCCGTTTTTCTTCGAGTTGAACCCGTCTTCTTATCCGGGACCTTTTCTTGTTTCTCCGGTTCTTTTGATTGTTTTCGTTTCTCCGCCGATAATTTGACTTGCGGTTCCCAGTGATAAGGATCGGACCATTTGAAGTCGGCTTGTTTCATGATATCATTCAAAATACTGAACAACTTCTCGTAATCTGGACGATCATAGTAGTTCAATTTTCGAACCTCGTTTGCAAATTCGAGAAGTTGAAGTGGGCTCTTGCTGAACAACACATCATCCACCGTCTTTTTCTTCGACGAAAGAATATCTTGCTTCTCCCCAAAATCTGCCCATGGAAGTCTGCATCGGAGCTCAGCCAGAATATACATCATCGCCCACAGATCATCGACTCGTCCCTGATCTTCTCGTTCATGCATTGCCATCGAACAATATCGAGCAGTTCCGCGGAAAAGGGCACGTTCGCGAGGTCGACGCAGAGCGAGCTTGCCTTCGACTTCGGAAACGTACTTGCGAGCCAATCCAAAGTCGAGAACCAGGAAGTAGCGCTCGTCTTCACCACCTTTCTGAAATTTTTCTGTGATTGCTTTTTTTATCAACTCAAACTTTTTTTAAAACTTTAGCAATTTTAGTGGATTCTTTTGACACCGCAAAACTACCGTTAAATTGGAATTTTAGCTTCAAATCACTGTTCTTCGGTCTCTTTATGTTTTGTTTTCTATCTAAAAATTTCCTAAACCCTAGTATTCTAATATAATAGGACTTTCAAAAACCAAATATGACAAACAAAATGCGGGTGAACTTCGTGTAAAATTAAAAAAAAATGGCGATTATCACAAATACTTGCTGCAAATTGTATTGAGCTTTATCATGTTAATTTCTCTGAACCCCACAGTCCAAATTTTTTTTACAGTTTCAACTTTTACATAACTTTAATGTTTTTAGATAGTCCTGATAATGGTCAAAGATTCAGGACACTTTTGTTGTTTCAAGCAAAAATATCTGTTGGTCAGTATGTACTTTTTCATTTTTTTGAGATTAGAAAGCTTCTAAAATTTTGGGAAACTAAACAAAAATTTAACCTAATAATGTTTTTTCCGTTTTTCTTAGACTCACATATCCTAACGCAATATTGGCCGGTTTCAAGTCTCGATGAATGTAACCACTCTAAAATTCATTATATATTTTCACTATACACTAACTGAAACATTTTTACATCATGAATTTGCTTGACACCGAAAAGAAGCGAAATTCCAATTCTGGTTTGTGTCGACACATTGAAATATGGTCCATGTTTCCTGAATAAAAATAACCCTATTTTTCTATTATTTTTTTATAGTACTTACGATATTAGAGAGCTCAAGCTGTCACCGAGCAACGTCATTACCATATAGGAAAATTCGGTCTTCTTTCCACTGAAAATCAACTTGGCCACGTGTTTTTTGGTGGTTAGAGCTTGCAATATTTGCACTTCCATCTTCAGAACATTTCCATTTGTCGTTGTGTTGTATTCGACTTTCATGGCGCATGGTTGATTTTGATTCTCGAGATCTTCCACTTTGAATACTGACCCGCAACCACCTTCTCCAAGTTTTTGAACAATCTTGAAGCGATTTCCAACAATGGTTCCGTCCGGCAGCGTTTGATCTTTTTCAAATTCTGACATGCTTGTAATTTTTCACTTTCTTATGATAGGTAAATCAGAAATAGCGGAGGTGAGAACTGTAAAAAAGTGAAGCGGCTAATAGGACACGTTGAAAATGAGTTGGCAACGTGGGAAAAAATGACTCGTGATAATTGTTTTTATATTGAATAGATAAAAATTTCTAGCACTGTTTCACAAAAGTTATTAACTTTGAGAAAAAAGGTGTAGATGATGTGAATTGTAGTGGAGATGTGATTCTATGATTTGATTTGAGGTTGTGGTATTCGCTGAGATACTTAGTAAATAGTATTTCTAACCGCTCACATTTCATACCGTTTCGAAACTCTCACACTGCATATACATTTACTTTATCAAGAAGTAAACAAAAACAATTCAACTATATAGATGATCAACTAGATATAGTACTGTAGCTAGACGTAAGAAAAATAAATTGAATCGGTTTTGGACTGATCGGAAAAATTGAATTTTTATTTGAATTTAGAAAATAACAAAAATCCAAAAATTTACTGTTTTATAAAATTTTTATATATTTCACAAGGTGGCGTATATATATTGTCAGTGACCTTTTTCAACGTTCGGGCTTCTTTTCATGCAAAAGATTGTTTTCTATTTTCTGAACTTTGATAGAAGTTTCATAATTGGATAATTTCAGTAGGTTGAGTCAATGTGGATATTTCACAGTTTTTCTATATAAACTTGAAGACAATATATACAATAGTAAGAAAGTTGTAGGAATCCCTACAACATCATATACTAAATCAGAATTTGAACTTGTCTCACAATGAAAAATTACTGTTTCAAAATATTTATAGAAGTTTCTCCCTCTGTGTGTAATGTATTCGAAAGATGAGTTTTTTAAGTTCAAAATTTGTTGTCTAGCAACTAGTCATCGGCTCAAAGGTCTAATTTTTTCAAAATAGTAAAATGTGAAAAGCAACTCACAGAAAACCCCCCAAAATTTGCATAACCGCTCAAGAAAACAAAAATGTTTGTTCGAATTCTTACCTGTCCGTGCTCATGATCTCACCTATCTCTTTTTCGTGAGCATTTTATGTCTGTCTCTCTCTGATTATCATTCTATTTCGCTCAAGAATTCGAAGAATGATACTGATCATATTATCACCTTTTTAGAAATGCTCCCCAAGTTTGGAAAATTACATGATCCTAAATATTTTAGGTAAACATACACTTTAAGAAGTTTTTGACAAGTGTGAGATTAGACATATTAGAACAGTACAAATGGTTTTGTTTGTTTGTTTATGTACCTTGTATAGTTTTGTTGGCTTAACTGATTTGATGAAGTTCGAGGAAAATGTGTGAAAAGTTCGAGCCACATTGAGTACAGTACTAGTTGGGTTTTTAGAAATTTTCTCGCTCCTTTTCCAAGTGAACCAATCAACCGAGTACCGATTTTCAATTTCTGGAAAATAATATAGGATGACTGGAAAAGTAAATTTTTCAATGCGTTCAAAAATTTTAACCTCTTTGTGATTTGACTTTTAGATTGGTTTCAAAATAGTTTCCATGATTAATTTTTTTCAAAATTCCCAGGAGTTCAACTAGAAACCATGCCAATTTGCCAACTAAGAATTATCAGACAAACATTTTCATGACATCACTGAAAAATAAAGTTTTATATAAAATGTAAAGTTCTTCATTAAAAAAACAGACATACGCTTGTGACACTTTGTATTATAGTTGGACAACGGCGCAAACGGCGGCGCGCCGAGTCGAGTCGTTTTCTCCGAATGCAAACGGCGCGACTAAGTCGGCGGCGGTCGGCGGCGCGCCGAGTCGTTTTCTCAGAATGCAAACGGCGCGGCGGACGGCGCGCCGTTCGCCGAATTGTGTGCGCCGTTTGCTATTCGGCGCGCGCCGAGTCGAGTCGTTTTCTCCGAATGCAAACGGCGCGACTAAGTCGGCGGCGGTCGGCGGCGCGCCGAGTCGTTTTCTCAGAATGCAAACGGCGCGGCGGACGGCGCGCCGTTCGCCGAATTGTGTGCGCCGTTTGCTATTCGGCGCGCGCCGAGTCGATTCGTTTTTTTTCGACTCGGCGCGGCGCAGAACAAAATTTGATTATTGCAAAAAATTTTTTAAATTTTTCAGACAAAGGGTTTTCGGGTGTGGCGAACACGTTGGTAATGTTTATTTTGCACCAAAATAGAGCTGCACCCCAGTTTTCAAGTGTTTTTTCATGAAAAATTGATTGGAACAGATTTTATTGAAGTTGTTAGACAATGGGTTTTCGGGTCTGGTGAACATCATAGTAACATTCACTTTGCACCAAAATGGAGCTGCACCTTCGTTTTCACTCATAAAAGACTGTCGGGCACAGAAAAGGCACTTTGGGTATTAGGTTAGACTCTCAAAATATATTGTAACACATTTTATAACCTGTCAGGAGCAATATAACATGTTGCACAACTGTTAGCAGAAAGAGGGGAAAATAACCATTTTATTTACAAATTTGGGGGGAAAGTAATCGAAATCATTTTGAAGAAGTTGGATCAAGAAAATACTCAAAAGAAATTTAAAAAATAGTTGCCAGAAAAGTCAATTTTTTGAAAATAATTTTTCAAAACTATTTTTCTCATCTACGGTTATTGTTTCACTCTGCCTATAATGTTATTAATATTTTCTGTGAATGCAAACTCATGTTGATGCAAAAAAAAAATGAGTCAGCCACTTTTGGACTCTAACTAAGTGAAAACAAGGGTGCGGCTACATTTTGGTGCAAAATAAATATTGCCATCGTGTTCGCCACACACAAAAACCCTCTGTCTAAAACTTTAAGGAAAATCGGGGTCCGTCAACTTTGGACCAAAGAAATGTGAAAAGTTGGGTGTTTTGGTGCAAAATGAACATTGCCAACGTGTTCGCCACACCCAAAAACCCATGGTCTGAAAATTTGTGCCAAAACCGTTGCAATTTAATTTTCACGTAAAACTGTGTGCAAGTCTATTTTGGTGCGAAATGAATGTAACCATGATGTTCGCCAGACCCGAAAACCCATTGTCTAACAATTTTAGCAAAATCTGTTTCAATCAATTTTTCATGAAAAAACACGTGAAAACTGGGGTGCAGCTCTATTTTGGTGCAAAATAAACATCACCAACGTGTTCGCCACATCCGAAAACCCTTTGTCTGAAAAATTTAAAAGATTTTTTGCAATAATCAAATTTTGTTCTGCGCCGCGCCGAGTCGAAAAAAAAAACGAATCGACTCGGCGCGCGCCGAATAGCAAACGGCGCACACAATTCGGCGAACGGCGCGCCGTTTGCATTCTGAGAAAACGACTCGGCGCGCCGCCGACCGCCGCTGACTTAGTCGCGCCGTTGTCCAACTATACTTTGTATGCATATTGTAATGTTGAAGTTCGAGGCGTGATATTCGAAAATTGTTTCTTATTTTCAAATTCACAAAAGTTTTATCACCTACACATTTATGAAAATTATTCTTTTCAATAAAAATTAGTTTTAAAATTTTTTTCCATAAACTTATTTTATTTTCAAGTTCAAAACCGTTTTCCGGTTAATGTATGAACTTTACTGTTTCGAAAAGTATAATAAAGTGTGCTTTGCGATCGGTTAGAATTTCTGTAAAACAAAGTTATCAACTGAAAACATTGGAAATTCTTTTTTTCTGCTCTTGTTTGTAATTGGTTCCTAATCATAAAATTTGGATGTTGTTCAAAATTATACAGCTGAAATTGAAAATTATTGAGGCAGTGAAAACAAGTCAACAAATATGAAGAAGAAATCTCTGAGCGCACGGAAACGAAAACTGTCCAAATTTGGAACATTACTGTTACAGAAAAATATAAACAGTTTTTATTCAGGGAAATGTTATATTGTTAGTTGTTACCCGTGGAAGGGAATTTTATTCTTCAGTATTACTCTCAAAGATTGAAAAAATTCTTGAAACCGGAAAAATTTTACTGTTTCGATGAAGTATTGGGTTTTCAGAATTGATCAAATTAACAGTTTCGCAGGAACATTCAAGGAATATACACTAACTATTTGTTGTGTATGTAAATTTCAATGTTTCAGCTACATATAAGTAATCTAATCATTCTGAAAAAATAGTCTTCTGCAAGTGATACTAAAGTATTTTCAACAGTTTGTGTATTTACTGTTTCAGAAATTCATATAAAATAGGTCCACGATACAGTTTTGATCTTTTTGCGTGCAGTTCTTCGAAGATACTCGCATTACATATAAATGAAACTCTGAAAACCTTTCAAAAGAAATCTTTCCCCGACTCAAAATAAATATGAACACCTCACTTCCAAACACTTGAACATCTCAATTTTTCCAATTTTTATTCACATTTTTCTTCTTTTTTTCAGATGAAAAAAAAATACATAAATCGTTTTCAACATTATGGACGAATGAGAACAATGGGGCGAAAAAAAACACAAAAGACAAATATTTTTTGTGGGGCAAGAAAAAATGTCCTGAAATTCTGGAAAATACCGGGATTCCAAAAAAAATAAAGTGGGATTATATGCTTTTTTTGAGAAAAAAATACACAAACACAATTTTACCTATACTTGAACCGGGGATGACTTGAGAAAGAAATACGGGAAAAATGATTGAAAGGAAAGGGGTTATTGGGATACTGTAGATAGATGATGATAAACTAGGTGGATTACTGTAGCTAGACGGAAGAAGAATGAGAAGAACAAATTAATTACATACAAAATGTGTAGATGATGTAGAAGGAATCTGGAAAATTGAATTTTGATTGGGAAATAGTAGACCACAAAGGTTAAAAATTCACTGTTTCATAAAAACTGTATCTACTTTAGTGACACTCTTTCAATGATTTATCCTTTTTTTGTATTCTCACCTCTCATCTAATAGAAAATGCGATTGTCTCTTCCACGATAAAATGTTCCATCGGATTGTGATCCGAGCTTGTCATCTCTGGATTTACACGCTTCCGAACATGGTACAACTCCGTATAATTGAAGAATTCCAGCAGTTTCAGTTGAGAGGGCTCGTTTGACGTTTCTTCGCATTTTCTTCTGTTTCAACTGATGAGCTCGGCCATAGACACGTTCGCGTTTTTCGAGCATAAAGTAGAATGACCAGCTGAAAATATGCGAAGGTTGGGGGAAATCCTTGGAAACGAATAGTTTAAATTCACTGTTTCAAGTTTCCAATTTATTTTCTCTGGAAAATTGTTAGAAGGTGAGGATTCGACAAGAAGAAATGTACATTTGGAAGAACATGTTGTTTACATAAGTGTAGGTTATTTGTCTTCAAAGTTTACTGTTTCAAAACATCTGAGAAAATTATCATCATAGTGCTGGAGTTAAAAAAAATGTTATTGTGAGTTTGGAACATTGGAAAAGAAAAAAATATGTCCAAGGAAACCAAAAAAGTATGATTCATTTTGAAAAAAGGAGTTGAATTGTCTGTCTGTTTCAAGGGTGTTTTAGGAAAGTTATAATTTTTACACTTTTCTATGTCGAAAAGCAACAAAACTTGTATAAGAAGCTTCTAGAAAAACTCAGAACGTTTAGGGTTCAGGTGGGAAAAATAGTATGGACAGTTTTCTCATTCAAAGTTTTCTTCTTAAAAAAAAAATTCTGTTTCAATATATTTTAAAAATGGTAATGTAGGGGATTCAATAATATCGCTAAATTTATTTCGTTGAACCACCTCAAGAATATTTTCATAGAAACCTCTAAAGCAAAAATTTCTAAATTATTGACACCCAAATCTCAGATATTTGAGAAATCGGCCCATGCGGACTGCCCGAAGTCGGTGGCGTATTTTTTTCATTTAATCATAAGTACATCTGATCATCATTAGAACAGTGTTTGAAAAAACCCCACAATAACATGGATTCATTTTTTAAATGAAATATCGCATGGTTCCGGTTTCAGAAATAATTCTGTTTCTAGTTTTTTTTAATGAAAAGTTATGTTTTGTTGAGAAATTATTGGATGAATTCTAAATTCTGGAATCGATAATGGAAACATGTGAATTCTCTTCGAATATTCACATTTGAAAGATTAAATCTAGAACTCTAAATATTTCTGTTTCTAGATTGCTATATTGTTCCCTAGCTTTATAATCAACAATAACATTAGTATGTTAAATTCCTAAATCTCATTAAAATCTACTCTAAAAATTTAGAAACCAAAGGATGATATATTATTTATATTTTTTGTGGCATCAAAAACTAGGATTTTAGGGCTCCGCGACGTTTCGCCACCGGACGTTTCAGAATTCTTGTAAAATAAACATTTCAAGATATTATTTTTTTAAACTGGGAATTAATAATAAAAAAAAAACTGGGAATTAATAATAAAAAATAATAAACTAGTCTCTTTTATTAGAACTTTTGTATATTCTGTACAGAATTCGAGGTTAGGATTCATTTCAACAGCTCCAAACATGACTGTTTCAAGATTTTCACGATATCCCCTATTCTCTACTGGTTTATTTCTTTAATCCCAGTCAGTTCCGTTCTCAAAACTTTACAATAACAAAACCAAGCTTTGATATATAATATCCGACAACATATAATTATCTTCCCCGAATGTAAGAAAAAAAACAACTAACGTATCATCTTTATGTGTCCATGGTCGCAAATAGGTGCATCCTTGTCGATCGCGCGGAAAATAAAACTTGTCCAATGTACAAAATCCGCCTTCTGATAATTGACACGTGTACGCGTGGAGTCTGCAAAAAACAATAATCATGAACCATTAAAAAAATAAAAAATGATCCCAGGTGATGATAAGAATTTTTATTTTTTCTAGATTTGATGGGAAAATTTTGGCATTTAGGATTTTTACTAACTAGAATGACTAACAATAATAACGATAAGAGTGATGAGCAGAAACAGGTTAGTTAAACTCCTCTTTTTGTCCAAAAAAAAAGAATTATTTTTAGTTCGAGGATGAGGTGAAGAAAGAGAAAGAACTTGAGAATAAACGAATCCTGGAGGATCGAAATATTCGAAACTCGCAGAACAAAGAATATGAGGAAAGTTTGGCTAAGGATATGATTAAAAAAGCGGAACGCGAAAAAGCAAAAATTCAGGAAGCAAACCGGCTTGAGAGACTGAAAAAGATACAAGAGTATCGAGAGAAATTGAAGGGTAAGCGTTTTCTTATCATGGGAATTACTCCCTTGCTTTTTGTCAAGCGTTCGTGGTGTAATGGTCAGCATGGATGCCTTCCAAGCATTCGACGGGGGTTCGATTCCCCCCGAACGCAGATTTTTAAAATATTTTTTTCAGGAGCCGTGTTCAATGGACCTGTGCGGATTCTTTGCCGCTTCCCGGATGGAAAACGTCAAATTATTGGGCTCCCCAATAAAGATGCTGTTGAAGAGTTGTTCAACGCAATTATTAGCCATCCTTCCTGCCCAAGTTATTTCTTTGTTCGACAAGTTCATCCGAATCTTGAAATCAAGTGTTACCCGGAATGGTATTCGCAATTGGTGAAAGAAGAGGACCCGGAGTGTGATTTGGAAAAAGCGACAACTGCAAATTTGCTATCAAATTCGATTATTTTCATAAACACCAGACACTCTTGAAATGAAACTTTTTTACTTTTTAGTTTTTCAACGAAAAAAAAAGAAAAAATCTGCGTTCGGGGGGAATCGAACCCCCGTCGAATGCTTGGAAGGCATCCATGCTGACCATTACACCACGAACGCTTGACGAGAAAGTGAGGTTCAAACTTCATGAGAATTAAAGGACCCCAAAGATGTGTTTTTTATTTCGCGCATTGATATAGTTTTCATAATGTATACTTATATAATATTTGCTCTCTTACATGCATGTATTGCTCATGTTTTTGTTTGCACTGAGTTATGAAATTTGAAACAATTGGAAAATGCTTGTTTTGTTTGTTTTTGCAATTGGCACTGATTTTCAACGCATTTCGCTCATTTTTCTGAAAGTGTTCTTTTGCAGGTTCGTTTTCTATTGAAACCGATAACAAAACCCTATTTTTCATGATTCATTGATTGATAACAAAGGGGTCACTTGACTTTACAACCTTGTTGATTTCAGGAAAAGGTATTTTTTGTTTTTTTCCCCAAAATAAAAATAAATATAATTTATGAATTTTTTCCAAATGTTCTCTCAAACAGAAAAGTGTAATAAAACTGTCAAAAATTCCGTTTTCGCAACAAAAAAAGTTTTGGAACATGTAAAGAAACCCCGCTGATAAAAAAGAACATGGCAACATCGAAATGGTTATTGTTTCGAAATGTTTTTCGTGATAAATATAAAAAGGTGTGGAAATAGGCAGGAATTAGGAGAACAAACAAAAAAGTTTAGATTTTTTTAAAACTGTTTTACAATATTTAGAAATGGGAATGATGGGAATGTTTTATTTATTGTTTCCTCTGTTGCGTGTTCGTTTATTTGAAAAAAAAAATGATAATACGTTACGCGGCCGCGACGCAAGCAAAGAAACTGTAAACTTTTGAATTTCAAAAACAGAAATTTACTGTTTTAAAAAGTCTTCATAACTTCAAACCAGTTTAAAAATCAATATTCGAACTGCAACTCGGTATAAATCACTATATACTCTCTATTAGTTCCCCGTAACTTTCCCAGCCTGTAAAAACATTATCAAAAAACTTTTGCCGGTCCTCGTTATTTGTTCTACCACCAATTGTAAAAAAGCGCAATTTTCTTTTTTTTTTTCCTCAAGTATTGTTTACAAAATCAAAGTCAACAAAAGGGAAAAGTTGCACTTTTTGTCAGGAAAAGTTTTTTTTTTTTGTTTCGCATATTAGTTATCATAATGAGTCAAGAGATAAAAAGTGTCAAGAACATTTCATTTTCTAGACAGAGGAACTCGATCAGTCATGCGGACAAGAAAAAAAACATTAACCATTTATTGGGAATTGCACGTATTGAAAGTAGTAGCATGCGTAGTTAAATGGGTTGCATTTTTGCCTACAGTGCGTGAGTCACGGGTTCGAGGCCGGCATCAAGCGGATTTTTTTTTTGAATTATCCCATAATAGAAAATAAGATGACTTACTTGGTTCGTTTTTCCATCAATTTGAATGAAAATTGGACGCATTGCGTGGCGTTGAGTTCGAATTCGGCGCTTTTGACAAAAGTCTTCGGTGAGAACGCGGAAATCGAATAATTGGTGGCGTTGATCTCGATATCCTGTGGAATTTCCGTGTAATTCTTTTCAGCTGCACCAGATCCGATCGATATCAAAACCACAAAACAAGTTGCCAAAAATATCATCATAATCGAATCGAAGAAAATGAGGGGAGAAGAAAGGGAAAATCGAAAATGTGGCTGGCCGGCTCGTCTCCGTCTCGACTCCGCCCACTTTCTGTAAACGAACACCGAACCGAATTTTGCTTTTAGGACTCCGCCCACATTTTGTTGTTTATTGAAGAGATTTTAGAGAAAAAGAGGGGAGAGAATTTTGGAGGGAATATTTCGAATATTTTCGGCGTTTTTGGATTGAGCACAAATATTAGGAAAGGTGGTATTGGAGAAAAAAGATGATTTGGTGGAATTTGAAGAATTTAGATGGCAAAATTGAGAAATCGGAATGGGGAATAGTTTTTTGAATTTGATAAACCGATGAAACGGTAACGTTTCTTGCGCAGGAAGATTTTTCAGACAGGACTAGAATAACTTCACTCATAAGCGATCTTGCCCACCGTTTCTTCATTCGAGATGAATTTCGGCAAGATTGCGCTGACTGAGTGAAATTATAAAGCAAAACTGCAAAAGTTTTGCTAATTCTCTGTTTTTTTTCTCGATAGTTTACCGGAGAACCACTTTTCATCTAGGAAGAAAAGGTAAAATTTCAAAATTTTAATACATTTCCGAATGAGTCATCTTTACTAAATTTGGAAAACTTTTGTTAAGCAATATTTGACAAATCAGAAATTACAATATTGCTGTTTCGAAGAATTTATTATTTTGGTATTCTATCCCATTCAAGGATTTGTAAAATAACATATTGAGAAAAGAGGAAACAATTTTTTGAGAAATTTTGGTTTCAGAAAAAAAAAGAAGAAAAATCGATCTAACTGAAACTATGACAAATAACATGAGCATATATGTTGAAATTGTGAGATGATTCTGTTGTTTTTTAACGATAGTATATAGAACAGTGTGTTTTTGAAATTTCTGAATATCACAAACTAATATTCAGAAGGTTTTTGTGACCTTTTTGGAAGGAATTTTAATAATGATTCAAAATGACAAAAAGATTTGTCAAATCAGTGAAACTGTAAAAATTCCGATTGTTTGAAATTATTTTTGAAAAATTGAAATACCACTGTTTCAAGGATGTTTGGAATTTTTCCTTCTAACCAGTTGAATTACTTTTTTTCATACCGTTCATGATAAAAATATTATTTAAGAAATAGTGGAAACATATTCCAAACTTTTTCAAGAACTAAATTTTAGGATCGAGTTCAACGAAAACTGAATACAATGTGGGGTGTCAAGTATCGTTAAAAAACTGGCGTTGGCATAGACAGTTTGAATATTATCAAAACTTCACAAGATTTTTCAAAATATCCTTTTTTTAATATTTAGTTTCGGAAGGCAATTTTTTTCACAATCATTATTCACGAAACTGTATTATTTCGACTGTGAGAAAAAAACGACTGTTTCCAAAATAGTCTCGAAAAACATTCATAGTTGTTGTATTTTGACACTCCTCACTGCAAACGCGAAAAAAAACATTGACCATTCGAAATTTTTTTATTCGCTTTTTTTTCTCATAGTTTTGGACTATGTTTTTGTCAAGTAATGATGAGACAATTTTATTATTTTTGAAAACAAAAACAAGCTCATACACGACAGCTCAAAATCATCGAAGTTATTCGAATAACCTTGAAAGTTACCGTTTCAGAAATATATTGAAGTTTCACTCTAGTTTCAGTTTGTAGTAATTGATAAAACTCCTTCGAAGAAAAAAAAACCATAAAACAAATTCATAGCACTTTTGAGCTTGTTTTAGTAAATTCGATTCAATTTCTCATTCTTAACTGAAATTTGGTGTCATTCTGAAATCTTCGGAGCGGATTTAAATATTGCTCTCGCCGACACTGTGAATACAGTTCTGAAAATGAAACGGAATTTAAAAAAATTGTTTTGATGCAATGCTTAAAAAATTTCTATAATTTTGTATCTATAAGATTGATTTAAAAAATCGAGTATAGATATTTACGAGAAAGGAACTGATTGAAATTTTCTAAAAAGATTCCATAGACTTATTGAAACAGCAGTATTTTTATTACCGAAGTTGTTTTCTATCCAACATTTGAGATGTATTATTAGCAACATAAGAGTTATCATTTCGTTATATTAACGTATTAAAAAGTCAAAAATTACACAAAGTTGTTGCATTTGGACCTTGCCCACTACGAACGCGAAAAAAAACATAGACCATTTGCAATGTTTTTTTTTTCGTATTTTTCTGATAGTTTAGGGCTATGTTTTGGTTGGGGGAATCGAGTGATGATGAATCAGTTTCATAACTATTTAGAAAGAAAAAGAGAAATGCCGAAATATATACAGAATACTGTTATAATGTTCTGAACAAAGTGAAGTTTGACATGTACATGAGTCAAATGTCTAAACGTACCAGAATGAAATGTCAGTTCTGAATTTTTTCTCGAATACCAGTCCTTCGGGTCAACTTAATCCAAAATTTAGAGTCTGTTTCTCATTTGAAGTCGAATCACTAAAATTTTATAAAAACTTCCTGTTTCGGAAACAACATTAAAATCTCAAACATTGAAAATCTCTAGTTGATATCATGAACGGTTGAATTCATAGAAAAACGCAAATTGAAAAATAGAAACGTGAAAAAGGTTTGCCTTGATTTTATGGTTTACGGTTTGCAGCTTATTAAAAAATATATATGTACTGTTTCAACTTCTGAAACACTCATCTTTTCTGAAAAAAAAACTGCAACCGAAAAAACATCCACTGTTTCAGTAAACATTTTTCTATTTACACCAAAGTCCTACATCGTTTGAAATGCCTTTTTAATGTCATGGAGTATAGCTATTATTCATAGAAAATAAATTGATTGTCCAAAATTGAACATTAAATCTGAAATTAGAAGTGGTTTAATTTCAGGATAAGTGAAAAGTTATACTTTTGAAGGTTTAAATTTTTTCCTGAACTTGTGGATGTTCTAAATGAAAAATCTTTCCAGCACTCCAAATCACTTTTGATAGAAAGTAAAATTCTCAATTTAGTTCATTAGAATGTTTTTTTTGTAATTATTTTTTTTGTTCAAACGCCCAGAATTTACTTTCCTTAGGAACAGTAAAGTTATCAAAATATAATTTTTACTGTTTCTGAAAAAATTCTTATTGAAACTCCCACACTATTCACAATCATTGTTCTCATTTGTATGTGCAACAACTACTAGTAGTAACTGTACCTGTCGCAATAATTATTCATCACCCATAAATATATAAACTAACTACTCCCTTCCATGTTCCCGTGACACACATTCTCATCCCATAAAAAAGTGCAGAAACCAAATAGAAAAGTACAAATAAAAAACTCATACATTCATTCATGCTTTTTTCTAATTCGAACGAATTGTGTGAAAAATAGTCTGGGGATAGTGTACAATTTCATAAAACTAAAATATTTCATTTCCGCTCCTCCCGAAATGAAAACAAAATTCATATAAAAACATATTTTCTGTTTTTCGCGGGCACCGGAAAAGGTCGAAAAATCCAATAAAAATCCATGATTTTTTGTAAACATCCGGGACAAAGTGTGCTGTAGTTATATCAGCTCTGAATTTTGATCCCTAATATCCGTGGTTTCTAATCTCTTTCCTTCAATATTTCATATGTTTTTGTCAAACACGTCTTCAAAATCAAGAAAAACTAAAAATGATTTCAAAAATTTCGAGATTTGTCTTATCAACGAATTGCTGAAACCAAGAAAAAAGGGGCGATCATTACAACGAAAATAAAAGAAATAGATTTCGCCCGATTTTTTGCTAAATAATTGGGAGATATCGGCTGGCACCACGCTTATCTCGACGAAAAACATCAACAATTTTGTTTTTGATGATCGAAAAGAGGCAAAAACTGGTATGAGGGTTCAAAATGAAATTGATGAACATATTGTTTGAAAAATAGATATCAAGGTTTTTTTGTGGGCTAACAAGAAGCAGAAATACCTACGGAAGCTGCACCCGAGTGTTCACCTATTTGTGGTCCAAAACTGGCACACCTTCTTGATTTCATGAAAAAAAATAAACGTTATCATGATGCTCTCCATACACGAATACCCCTTGTATGCAGTTTTCATCAATGTTGGCGTCAGTCATATTTCAAACCTAAAACCGGTGAAAACTCGGGTACATCTTTATTTAGTGAAAAGTGAACATTCCCACAAAGTTTGCCATATCTGAAAACATTTGTTATTAAATTTTTTTACACTGAAACAAATTCGTCAGGTTTCGTCACGTCGCGGTTTTTAAATGTCCAAAAGCGATTATCTTAAAGCTGAATCAACCAAGAAAACTCCAACGATCTATGTGAGTACATATTTTGTATCAACACCTGTTTACACGATAAGTTGAAGCCCAGGCTCACTCTCGTTTCTATTTTTTTCTGAAAACCAGCGATTAATTTTCTAGAAAGAACTCATGTTACTGGTTATGTTCCAGAAAAGTTCATGAAACCTTCTCGTAATTAGATCTCACGTTTTTTGTACTATATATTTTTCACTTTTTGGTAATATTTTTTCACTCTTTGGTAAGAAACATTTTTTTTCGTTCAAACGGTAAATATATGTATATATATATATACATCAGGGTTCCGAACCTAAGGCTCTATGCGCTAGAGCTGGATAGTACATGCACTAAAACTTGGTATTATACTTGCTAGGCAAGCACTGCTTCAAGCCTGCTCTTGCTTGAACAGTGTTTTGCTTGATGTTCGACAAGCAAGATATTGTTAAGTGTATGTGTTGCTTTATACAGTATTTTTCTAAAGCCTTGCTTAGTAGTATATTATATTAGGTTGTTAACAAAGAAATGAGGATTTGAATCAAAAACAAAATTTATCATAAAAACAAAATTATAACACTTTGATCTAAAATGTATTCGCCATTATTATGGACCACTTGTCGCCAAGGTTCACCGAGACAATGAATGCCATTTGCAAAGAACTCGGCCGACTGTGATTCGAAATAGTTGGTCACCCAAATTTCGACTTCTTCGCGGTTTTTGAATTTTCTCTCGGCCAAAGAGTGCTGCATCGATCGGAACAAGTGGTAGTCAGATGGCGCAAGGTCTGGACTATATGGCGGGTGAGGCAGAACTTCCCAGCCCAATTCCTCGATTTTTTGTGAAGTGATTTTTGCGACGTGTAGTCGAGCGTTGTCGTGAAGAAAATTGACCGACGATGTTTCCACGCCCTGACGTCGCAATGCTTGATCCACGCGATCCAATTGGTCTTTGTAGAGGTCCGCCATAACCGTTTGACCATGTTCTAAAATCTCAAAATACACAAGACCTCTGCTGTTCCACCACGCACATAACAACACCTTCTTGCCGTGTATTTCAGGCTTTGGAGTCACTTTTGGTTTGTCATCGGTGCCCAACCACTGTCGTTTTCGTGTTATGTTGTCGTAACAGATCCATTTCTCATCTGACGTAACGATAGAATCGTAAAAACCACTGGTCTTGGCACGGCGATTGAGAATTCCGGCGATAGCAACTCGTGTCGTTTTGTTTGCTTCGCTGAGTTCGTGCGGCATCCATTTTCCGCATCGATTGGATTTTCCAATTTTGTGCAAGTGGTTTGCGATTGTGACATGACTGCAACCAAATTGTTCCGCAAGATCCCGAGTGGTTTGGCACAGATCCGACTCGATGGCGGCTCTCAACTCGTCGTCGTCGATGATTTGAGGTCGTTTTCCGTGTTCGTGGTCTTCTATGCTCTCTTCGCCACTTCGGAAGCGTCGAAAGCATTTCTCACAATGGCTTTCAGAAAAATCGTTTTCCCCGAATACAGCACACATAACACGATGAGATTCCGCAGCCGATTTGCCTTGCTTGAAATCGTACCAAATGCAGTCTCGTGCTCGGTATTTTTCGTCACACATTCTCTAAACAATTTTGCGTGTTCAAAACGGATAAAAAATAAACATATAATATATCAAAAGATGCGCAATAAAACGCTCTTTCTAACAAACGAAACCGTTTTGAAAAACCTTTTATTACACCAAAGTTATAAGTGAACAAAGAAAATCCTCATTTCTTATTTAACAACCTAATATATATATAATAGAGAAACCCAATGATTACTGAAGTATGATTTTTTTATGGAAATATTGGAACAGTACATTTTTTTGCGCGTTCCAGAAGTCGTCAACTTTCGAGAAACGGCGTGTCAGAAAGCAGAACACAATATTTTAAAAAAGTCGCAAACAAAAATAGTGCAAGAAAAATACACTAGTTATAAAAAATCTCTTTTTCAACATTTCTACATATTTTTTTGGAATGTTTTTTTTTCTGATTCAAGCGTACACAGTGAAAAAAAAAGTATTTTTTCTTCAGAAAAAATTAGTTACGGACTTTCCCAAAATAAAAAACATGTTTCTGCAAAAATGGGAGGAGTTTGTCGCGTCTGAAAATGGCAATGGTCCGCACACTAAATGTGCGCTCTTGCCGCATAGTTTTCGGGAGAATATTTTTTAAAATTTTTAAAATATTTCATGATATTATTGGCTAAATATCCGCAAACTTGTTGATTTGGTGTGGAAAATGAAGAATATATTCCGATTTATAACCAATACACTGATATCTTTCTCTGAAACTGTTCAGATTACACATAAAACGTTATTTTTCCATTTTTTTGCCAAATTTTGTGCAACATGGAATATTCTTTCTGTCAGGTCGTAAAATGTGCCAGTTTATGTTATGCCAGTCTCTCCCACTTCCCACGATGACTTCTTTTTGCCTGTTAGTCTTATTTACACTCATCTGAAACAAGAAAACAAGAAAAGTCAATTTTGAATTTCGCGCAATTGTGTGCAAACACCGCCTTAAAAAACCGTGGTAAAAAAAAGATACTTTTTTTTTGCCTGTGGCGTACCGCATGATGATTTATTCTTTTTGATCAAAGGACTTGACTTTTACATCTAGTTACTGCATTCAAATTCTGCGGTAAGATGTTTTCCAAAAAAAAAAAAACAGTGATTGATTCTCAAAAAGCTTCGACTTTGGCTCAAGTTGTGGCTGTAATAATTTTCTTTTTCATTTATTTCTAATAAGATGGCACAGAAATTTCAACATTTGTCTAAATGATTCTTTTAAAATGACAAATTGTTCTTAAAGGAAAGACCACATTCTTGTACTAAAATCCTCGGGAATTCTCCAAAAATTCTATTATTCGAGAAAACAAATTCGAAGTTTATACTTTAGAAACTTTCAACGTAATACGTGGAAAATTCTCAAATTTCGATTTTTGAATATAAATTTCTCAAAACCTAGATATTTCGGTAAAACGAATTCATTGAAAAAATAACAATTTTAATGTTTTCAATTTAATCTGAAACAGTGAAAAAATTGACTGTGAGCTATGAAAGTTTCTCTCCAAAACTGGTTATGAGCAACCTGGTTTGGCCTCAACATGGCCGGCAGCTATTTTTTCGCTCTGCCTCGAAACGTGTCAGTTTTTATGAGTTACGTTTCGAAAACGGAAAAAAAGTCGTGTCGTGAACTCGGACAACCCCTTAAGGTCATGTTGAGGCCAAAATTCCAACTTGTGAGATGACATTTGATGTATTACTTTCAACATTTTTTGAATGATTATGAAGAATCAAATTGTCAAAAATAATTGATCCTCAACAAGAGAAGTATTTGTGTGCTATGCTAAAAAATGACGATGTTTCCATGACATTATCAGGAATACTAAAAGTGTGAGGTTTTTAGAGATCAGTGTGGTTTGAAAAAAAACCGCTCAAATATTCATTCTAATTCCCAGACATCTACAACAATTTGAAAAACTTTTCACTCTGTATTTAGGCAATAAAACTGTTTGCAACGATCAAATATTTATAACATTTACTTGAAGTTACAGGTATCTGAAAATATTTTTGATTGGAAAACAACAGAAATTTTTTTTTCTGAGTGAAATCAAAACTTTGAGCTCAATAGAAGTATTAATCTTCGTAAAACTAACTCAATCTGATCTCATCAAAAACAAAAGATTTGCAAAAACTTTGAGTTTTCATATTTTTGTAGGTTTTTTTCAACAATAGAATCTTGTGTATTTTCAGAATTTTTTTCACAGAAAAGAAAATATTCTGCGGTCCTTTTCAGAAAAATGAGATTATATGGTTCAAAAGAAAACATCAACATTCTCGAAACAATCAGTGCGGAGTGAAGAGAATAGTTATAGATAACTATCCTATAACTATTCTCTTTGTTAGAAACTTTGTCAATCCGGTAACAACCCAAAGAAAACTGTAATTTTGCTACAAATTAGAGTACTATCAAATCAAAACACCCTCCATCTTCGACCAAAACTTGACAAAATGTTCAAAAATCACAATCGAACACCGCTCCATTTAAATGTTTCTTTTCTTTTTTTGTCATGTTCTGAGTAGTATTTAAAAAGTTCATTATTTCATTGTGGCAAATGCGAAATAGTGTGAAATGTATGGAGAATTAGACAATGCAAAGACCGGTTTGTTGGCCTTTTTGTCTGCGTCTCTACTTTCTCTCACTTTTTTCTTCATTTCTCTTGTATTTTTGCAAATTTTTATTTTTGAAATTGGAAAAAAAAGTTTCCACGTTTCTCTTTTTTGCCGCTTTTGTACAGTTTTGAATAGGTATTTTCTACTTTTTTTGCTGTGTAAAAGTACTTTAAAAATCACTGTTTCAGATTGTTTATTCTCTGGAAACTAGAAAATTATGATTCCGGTGAAAAATTTGTTAGAATTTCAACTATTGAAAGAACTTTGTTCGATTGCCATTAAAAGATCAAAACAAAAAATCGATGACTCAATTTTTTGGTGACCAAAAAAGAAACAAAGTCAGATCAAATAGAGACTGGATTCACTTTTTTTGTTTACAAATTTGATTATTCTTTGAATGTCGTGAAATGTAAAACAATGCTTCTTGTGAAATTGGAAACTCACTTTTTTTATTTGAGAAGAAAAGTTTTTTACTGACTTGACAGCATTTTTTTCTCAAAAATTACTGTTTCGGATCGTGTTGTTTTTTTCTAGAATTTGATGATTTCTCAATAGAGCCTTCAGCGCTTTATGTACACAATTTAAAACAGTTTTGGTCCTCGACGTAATTTAAAAAGTTGAAAAAACTCAATCGAGATTCACAAAAATAAAAAGCGGGAGATTCATCTGAATATACAATTTTATGTAATGAGAAATTTCTGTTTCAGATTTCGTTGAAGAAAAAATCTTTTAGATATTGAATAGTTTGTCCATCTAAAAGTAACTTTTTCGAAAATTTTTTGAATTTTTTATTTGATCAGATATGGTTTGATTTCCGTGTTAAATTCTAGACTAAAAATCGTACACTTAAATCGCAAAAATTGAAAACAGGAGACTGAACTGTATCCAAAAACTATTGCTGTTCATGGTTTTCCAAAAAAACATTTTATCTTTTTTTTTTCTGATTGTTCCGTTGCGATGAAATAAAAACTCATTAATTATTGTTCCAAAAATCATACAAAAAGTTTATTGTTTATTGTGAAAATATTAGCTTACAAAAGGCTGTTTTAGACCACGGAAAATCACAAATCAGTCTACTGTGCCTGGAACGAATAAATTTTATTCTCGCAGCCAATAAAAAACAGTTATTATTCTGAGTTCTTCGAATCAAACTTACCTGTTCGTCTATTCCAGAAAAAAACCGTTCAATTTCGATTATTGAATATAATCAGAACAGTTTTTCTAGTTCCTGATTCTTCAAAGAATCTTTAAAAAAATTACTGTTTGTAAAACTTTTGAAAATGTTTCTAAATTTTAGTAATAATTAATTACTTTTTCCCGTTGATTTTTAAAAAGTTCAGAAAGTTTCATTGAATAAAACTTTCATAATGTTCCCCATTTTTTAATAGTTAGAAAGTCCCACAGTACTTGTGAAAGTTTTCGGATGATATCCAGCCGTACTATACTGAATTTTCTAGTTTTTTGAGAAATATGAAACAATTACACATACCTGCACTTTCTCTTTAGAAAATATCTGGTAGTTTTTAGACTGAAATTTTCTAGACAAAAAACTCACTGTTTCACAAGAAAAATAAAAATTTTACCTTCTTACGGATTTTTATTAAACTGTTGTATCACGACACAAATCTGAAGCGGAATTCATAAGCGCCTAAACTTTCAAATCGAATGATCATACTTCTTTTTAACCAAGCCTCACATACGTTTCAAAAGCGGATAAATTTATATTTTCTCGTGTTCTATAATTGTTCTACAAAGGTCATGAAAATCTTACTTCTGTGAAAAATCCAATGTATTTATTTTGGTCACTTAATTTCTGAAAACAAACGGTCTCTTTGTAGAACGTATCTTTCAAAACAAGTTCTGAATTTCACGTAGGGGTAATAAAAATTTTTGAATATCTACATACTGAAACACGTCAAATACATACTTCAAACCACTATTTTAGTTGGAGTATTTCAAGTTATTCACAATCTGTAAAAACAATTTTTTAGAAGTAATTTTACTGTTTCATATCACTGTGAAGTAATGTATCCGGAGTGTTTGATGATTTTTTTGTTCTGTATCTTATCAAAGTTTTCACATAAGCTACGGAATTGAGGTAAACTGAATAATGTTTCTTTTTGTGTGTTCAAAATCAAGTTTTTGTTGATTTGTAATTACTACATAGATATCGAAAATGAACATACCGTATTTTCTCTAATATAATGGCATGCCCTTCTATTTTTCAACCCATTATTTCTAGAACTTTTATTTTGGAAAAACTCTTTTCCTAGAGGTTCCCTTTCCGTTTTTGATGATGTACTGAATTAATTAACACCTTACTGGGCTTTAATAACAAAATCAGCATACTAACAATGAATAATTATTTTTTTCAAATGCTCAAATCAGAACTGTCCCTAGTGCTCTTATATTAGAGGCGCCCTTCAATTGGAGGTGCCCTTATAATAGAGTAAATACGGTAATTTCAAAAAATAAAAGTTTTCTATTTCTAGACATTTAGAGAACAAAAATTAACTTCTTGAAATTTTGAGAATATAGTTGTACGAATAAATTTGTTGTATTATTTAGGCTTCCGCTTTTATCATACTTTTTACAAAACTTAAGGTCGAATTAAAAATTTTACTATTTCGCCAGTTTTTATAGTATTGTTTCATTTAATATTGGACAATAACTGTTAGATGACTACTTCTCAAACAAGACTGCAAAAAGTATGTTGAAAATATTGAAAGTCTGTCGTTCAAACTAATTGCAAGTCATACATACATTTTAAAATAAAATAAAAATGGCTAGCATTTATTCGTTTTTTTACTGTTTCAAAAAAATGTATATTTTGGTTTCAAGGTGTGCATCAAGATTTTTTTTATAATACTCAACTACTTATTGATTTATATTTTTCGCGATACAAAACTTCAGAATTTGTGAGAAAAATTTGTCTGTTTCAATAAATTTAGAGAGCATTTCGCCGTCTCTCAACATTTCGATTGGTTGGGTCCCTCTTATTTTAAAATAATCTGAAATCGTTTTGAAAGTTGAACTTTTTTCATGAAAACAAACCTTTTTTAGGGCAAGCCCAAAATTTCACAAACTTGAAAAATTGCAAGAATTGGATTTTCACAGTTTCATGAAATATATTAATTTGTTTTTTTTTTCCAATTGTGTAATAGTAGAAAAAAGTAAAGGAGAGCAAAAGTAATATCAATGGAATAGATAACCAATAAAGTAAACTTTTCCTAATTTTTTACGTATACGTGATCATGAAACGGAACTTCTGTCACTCACAGAATATTAGGAAAACTATTGCCGTACTTTGCGAAGACAAATTCATCGATTTTTCAGTCTGATTTTTTAACTGTTCCAAAGATGTTTAAAGTTGAGAAAAGAACGAAAATGTAGTTTTCAATACAGCATAACATTTTTTGTTTTCCCGTTCCAACTATTCATGTTTCATAGCATGCTACAGTGTCTTGGACAACCTTCAGATCAAACAGTCGTTTCTAATAGCCGATTGCTAACGGTTTTTGAGTTTCGATAATTTAATTTTATAATCTTAAATATTGTCGGAGTACTCTAGAATGCAGCTTTCTGAGGTATTATTAATGTAAAAAAAAAATGTTCAAAATGTTTTTATTATAACGCTTGTCATCGGCTGCATTTCAAATTATATCAAAAATAGAAGTAGATGAAGGAGAAAGAATGTTTATCTAAAATGAAATAGTACCCTCGAAAAAGTAAGAAATATTCATTAAAAAATGAGAAAATTAATTTCAGTGTTTTTTTAAAACAGTAAATTTTTTTTCTCGTTGGAAATTTTTTCAACCTATTCCCTTTCCAAAGTGAAAATAAATCTTGATGTCCTTTTTTGCACCAAAAAAAAAATCAAAAATTAATTCTTGTCCTCTTTTTCCAAACTCAATTTGTTTCCAATTTCTCTCGCTTTCCAATTTTTTTTCATTTCCAAAAGCATTTCGAGATTCGACCAGGCTGTAATATTAAATATAATTTGTTTTGGTAGCCCCCAAAAATGTTGCCATTTTCCTCTTTTCTTTCTTTTTATATTTTTTTACATTGATTTTTCTGTTGTTTTGAGAAACCTTCCACAACTTCATATATTTCAAAGAAACCCCCGTTTCCCTCACATTTCATCACACATCTTCTTTCTAGAAATATTCTATTCGTTATCAGTTTTTTTTGCGGCTCTAATACTGATAACTTTCACCTTTTTCACACATAAATTTTAATTTTCGTGTACTTTATTTATCGATTTTTTCGGTAGTAGCAAATGCTTTTTTTTGTTCTCATTTAGTCTGATTAAAATAATCTGATCATCTGAATTGTAATCAAATCGTGGGTGGATGTTATCTATTCAGTAGGGAAAAAAATGTGTATATAAAACATCGATGATTTTTTTTTTGTAACAAAGAGTTTGTGGTTTTAGACGAGAAGTGGAGCCATTTTTTCTGATTTGTTCTGTATACTTCTTCTCCGTAGTTTTCAAATTTTTACTGTTTCATTGTGAGATAGATAGACAGCTGCATTTTCAATTCCTTAGTATTTAAATATTCTTTTTTTTTTCATAAAACTTTGCTATATATTTTTTTTACAAAGTTTTCAGTTCACGACTGAATAGTTGATTCTCACAAGGGAGGTTTGCGAGCTCTTGGATTCAACTTATTTTTTTTATTTGTACAGTCATAGATTTCAGTCTCCTGATCATTATGAAATATTTTCATCCACCAGAAATTTTTGTGAGAAAAGGTATGAAAGATGAAGTTTGTTCTATTTTCCATCCCCATTTTCTAATTCTGATCTACAAATGTTTGATTCTCACTTATTTTTAATTGCTTTCTTGTCTGATAGTATAACTTTTTTTTCACAAAATTTGGCAGCGGATAAAAAATTTTTCAAATAGACACATTCACATTTACAGAAATTAGATATTGTGGAAAATCATGTGAAAATCATCATTTTTGCGAAGTCTCTTTGCAGATCTCCGAACTTTGCTCCCAAACTATACATTTTTTCTCCCAAATAACAAGTTTTTATCAGTCTGTAATAACGTACTATAGGGTTGTTTGACTCGATAAGAACATCTGTTTTCAGCAAAACTTTCAGGAAAAGCTTGAAAAAGCTTCAACAAAAAAAAATTACTATTCGTTTGTTTTTGGTTCGTTTTGACAACTTTAAAATTCTCTGGGTTTCATAATTATTTTTTGAACATTGAAAACTCATGGGGAGATGAACAAAAATGTTGTAATAACTAAAATATGATTTCCAACTATCTAGTTGTCTTTAAGTCATCCCGTTCTTTTCCTGACTTATTTTTCATTATTTTTTTCCGAAACGTTTCACTGTTTCAATGTTTCTATTTTGGATGAGTTATTTTAGAAATTCACTGTTTCATCAAATTCAAAAAGTATACTGTTTCATTGATTTTTTATGCATAAGCTAGAAACACAGATTTTGATAATCTTGCAGACTGTGTAATTCCAAAACTTATATTTCAAATAATAGTTTCTTCGATTTACGTTGAAACTGTCCACCACAATTTAACCCACGGGTCAGTAGCTTAAACTTATGAGCGAAAAAGTCACTCATAGTACATATATTCACTGAACTTTGTAACATCAATTTATAGTCATCACAGGCCGAGAAAAAACTTAATGAACCTTGTCCTGCAATTTTTCTAACATTAGGAAATAATTGTTTTATTTTATCCGTGATTATGACTTATTGAACTACGTTCTAGTATTCTCTAACCAATACTATTTCTCATAAAATGATGACAAAAATCGTATGAAGAAGTTGCTACCTGTCCTTCTTAGAAGCACATTTCTTGTTTCGAATATCATCGTATTTATATAACTATTCAAAACAGAAGAACAGAAATTTTGTAAGGATTTTTTTGGGTTACTTTACTTTATCATTTCTCTTATCGAATTTATTATTTCAACCTTCATCTGCTTATCTTATCTGAAAAATGGAGTTCGAATACGGTTCAATCTTGAAAACTCAAACTTTTCTGTTAGTAGAAATTTGGGTTTACGTTTATTTGTTGTTGTTGGAAAACTTCATCGATTCCCACTGTCAATATCTTCCGACTGATCCACCTAATTTTAGAAAAAAAACTACTTTTTGTACTTTGCTCTTCCCAAACTAATAATGTTGTTTCAGAACTTTGTATGATGTTCTCATCGAGCTCACTTTTAACTACAAAAAACTGATTTTTAAAAATAGTCTTCAACATTGTGAAGTATGTTTTCTCTGTTTCAATGGTTTCATATTAAATCGTTCTATCAACCATGTACGTTTATATTCATCGTTTTTAATTATGCTAACTTGAAAATATTGTGACTCTCATCGCAAGCAGTTCAAAATCACAATGTGCAATGAATTTTTGGTTAGCTCCAACAGACGTATAAAAAAATGCGTTAGAAAATCACTATAACACGGAGTTCCAGAAATGCACAGCTGTGACTGCTTGTGACCTTGAATCTTTTCTGTTTCAAAACAATTCAGTATATTAGAAGAGACAGTATGGAACGTCCCAAAGATCGAAAAATCGGATTTTTTTTTCTGTTTCAAAAATTTCATATTATACGGGATAAAATAAACTTTCGATATTTCTTTTTCTTCTCTTTTCGAAAAATTTCTTCAGAAAAAACCTCCAGTTTTTCCTATACTTTTCAATTTTTCGTGCGTGGTTTGTGATTTATAGTTTGTCTCTTGTTTCATTTCAAAACGTGATAAGCTTCATTTTAATTTTTTTTTGTTGAAAGAATGATTATCCCGATTGAAAAAATGTAAATGAGAAAAAAACAGTATTTATGAAATTCCTATGATTATGTTATTCAATTCTGGCTAAAATTTCATTAATACAATTGAAGTCTCATTGAAACAGCAAAAAAATTGAATATTTTATTTTTAAAATTTATGAAATGAATCTGAATATTCAATTGAAAAACCCCACCTAGTTTTTTTTCCTGAATAATGAAAATTTCTGTTTCCAGCTTGTAGTTTAAATATAATAATAAAATCCGGCCTGATCACACTCTATATGTTTTCTTGTTCTTTTTTAAATGATTTTTTTTCAAATTTTCTCATGAAAATTTATCCATGTAATTTTCAACTGAAAAAAATTGTGATCATAAATCGGCAATTTTTTTTCCTGATGCAATCACATTTTTCGCCATGAAAACTAATCTGTTTCAAATATTTAAAGGGGTGTGGCACCAAAAAATAAGTTGTGTTCAAATTAAAGAGTACCCCCTACATAGTAAAACCACCATGGGAATTTTCACCGAAAAACCTAGTATTTGAGAAAATTGGATTCAAAACTTTTTTTGAACGGCTTATTTCTTTTTTTTTTTTGAACCTATACGTGGGTATAAAATTCGCGGAGTGGCGAATTTCTCAAATACTAGGCTTTCCGGTAAAAATTCCTTTTGGGGTTATACTATATCGATGTTGCTCTTTCTTTTGAACATAATTAATTTTCTGGTACACCTCCCCCTTTCAAGTTATTTTTAATGCAGCTCCACCATTTTGTTCTGGTGCAGCTTTCACCAATTTGTTTGTGTTCAAAAGAAAGAGCACCATCCATATAGTATAACCCCCAAAGGAATTTTTACCGGAAAGCCTAGTATTTGAGAAATTCGCCACTCCGCGAATTTTGTACCCACCTATAGGTATACGTTAAAAAAAAGTGTTAAAATTCAATTTTCTCGAATACTAGGTTTTTCGGTAAAAATTCCCTTGGTGGTTTTACTATGTCGGGGGTACTCTTTAACTTGAACACAACTTATTTTTTTCGGTGCCACACCCCCTTTAATATATAATATGATTCTTTGATTTTTCAATATCTTATTATTTTACATTATTTTGTAATCTATCCCTCATAACCCCTCATTTTTCAGATGCATCATGGCTCTTCAGCCTCAACATCCTCAATGCAACGAAAATCTACGTCATCCACCAGTTCAATCCATCTTCATCACAATTCAGTAAACGGACATCGAAATGGAAGTTCTTCTCGAACTCCTCTTCTTACTCGTCACAATGAAATGGACTTTGGCAAAATGTTTATGGCAATGGAAAAAGGGCATAAAGTATGCAAAATGGCAGTGTTGAAGAAATGGGATCCCGCATTTAAATCACTGACTTTAGATCGGAATTCCAGACAGATCTTTCTGACCAAAATTGAGCAGGCTGCGGTTAGGTAAGAAACTGATAACCTACTTCAGAATCGTATTATTTTGATTATAGAAATAAGCCAACAATTTTGGATATTCGACACATTCGAGAAGTTCAAACATTGCACTATAAATTGAATACAATTCGAATAGCTGATAAATGGAAAAAGGATCGGGAAATTATCAACTTCGATCCCACTAAAATTTTGATCATCTCGAACGGAGTTGGATTTGCACTTTCGTACTGGATCTTGTTATGTGAGTTTTAACTATCAACTCATTAGAGGCATTAATGTTCCAAATACACTAACATAATATTTATGTAGAGATTTTGAAACAGGGAAATAAACGTATTAAAAAAATAAACTCAAAGAAAGTAGAGAATAAATAATTGAAAATTTTATTTCAGAAACTTACTGTTACCAATTGTCTTCATTACGAGATATATATGTTTTCTCTCGCTTTTCGCTCTCTCGCTTAACGAGTCACAGTTGGTAATTCACCAAATTCTTGAATTAAATTAGTATTCTATTTCTGAAACGTTTCCAAAACATGAACCCCTTGAAAAATTGTTTTAATTTTTATTCAAAAAATATGATGTCAAAAAATATAAGCGTTTAATTCTGTACAATCTGGCCATTTATTTGCGACTGTGAAACATAATTTTTAACTTCATACCTCCTTTTCAGAAAATTATATTTTGTTAAATTTCTCAATGATCAAAAGATTTAGCTTCAAAAAAAAAAAGATCAGAAAAGTCTTGTCTGTTACTAAATTCCTGTTTCTAAATTTCTATTAAAAATAGTTTCTGCTTTCTAACTACTGTTAGTATACATTAAACATTAGATATATTTCTTCAGAACAAAAATACTTTTTTGAACAAATCTTGAAGGGTGTACTAGTTTTCGGAAACTCTGCAAGCTGGATATTTTCCTCGCGAAAATTTATTTCTGATGAATTACCCTTGAAACGTATCCAATCCTATCAAAGTCTCGTAGTTTTTTTTTGAAAAAAAAACATCAAAGAGAAGTGTGAACATTTGATCTCCCATAAAACTCCCAATTGTGATCCTGAAACAGGTAGAAAATTCATAATAATTACAAGAAAAATTAATAAACAATATAATATATATATGTAACGGTAAATTTTTTGCCACTTTTACACACCATGTTAGCTCAATGAAAAATGGGAAATAGGCGAGAGGGAGGACGTGAGTGGAGACGCAGACACGTTCACCGGAGCAAGCACGCTCTTTTTCACTAAAAATCGCCTTCTCTCAAAAAGAATCACACTTTTGACTTCACGTTTTTGTTGTTGGCTTTTTCATTTTCAAAATAAAATAACAATTTCTGTGGCTTTTCCAAAAAGAAACTCAAAAAATACACGTTTTTTTTTGTTCGATCGAGAAAAAAACTTGAACTGATCAGCAAAACATTAATTTTTTGCAATAAAAACTGGAAATGAACATATGTATTTTCGCTCTAATGAGACTGTCTGCGTCTACGCCTCACGTCCTCCCTCTCACCTTCTTACCTTTTAACAGGGTGTGTTTTACTAAATCACTTTTTCACAGTAAAGAGCTATTTTCAGTCGAAACAGTGGATGCGTGTAAATTATGGTCATTGGGTCTCCACAATTTGATGATGGAGACACGCGACAGAGATTCATCACCCCATCCACTTCGAATCGAAAGGTTCCTTCATAAACATTTTCTGAGTTTAATGTCACCGGCGACAGATTCGTGAGTTCGACAAATAATTTAAAATGTACCAACATATTTGAGATATTTTAGAGTTGCTCGAAAACACATGAAACCCTTTGTCCAAACATCATTGCAATTCAAAACTCAATCACTGCAATTACAAGAAGTTACTGAAGATTTAATGGATTTCGAACAGTTTAGTTATGCCAGTAGACAATTGATCCATGTACCCGAGGTTTGTTTTTTTGGGTTGGTGGTTTGGAAAGATGGTAGAATAAAGCAGCTTCATAGTGAATGTTGGTTTTTTTCACTATTTCAAGATGATTTGAAAAGTATAACTCTCAAATTTTTTAAATTCTTTTCCATGAAATTGCCGATTCTGATTTTCTATTCCTACATATCAAAAAACAGTTTCTTTAATTTATCATAGGAAATAGTGAGTGAGAACATGATAATCAGATACGTGTAGTTGAGAAAAACTTCGAATAGAAGATAGAAATATGCTTTACTGTTTCGGGATATATTTAAAACGATAAACTTGCAACTTGTTCAATTTATTGTGATTGTTCAATCAATTTTTTTAATCAACGAAAATAGACAATTCGTTAAGCGTGACTCAGTTTTAGATTTTTTTAGATGACTTGATTGAAAATTTCTTCGAAAAATCCATTTCGAAAAGTCGTTCAATTTTTGAACTAAAAACTGGAAAAGAGAAGATCTCAAAATTAGGAAAAAATTTGAATTTTCATGGAATCCTAAAACCTCGAAAAAATTAATTTTTATTCTTCAAAAACTAGTTTTTCATGTCAAAAAATTACTCCAACGTTTTACTATAAAAATTGTGAAGGTGGCGACTTGTCGAGTGCTTTCACCCCATCTTTGATTTCAAAAATGTATTACTGTTTCAGAACGATTTTAAAACATATTACTCTCAAACTTTTACATTTTACTTGTATAGTGTTGTCAATTCTTATTCTATACTCCTAAATATCACAAAAATATAATTTTTGATCTATCATACATAATAATGAGTGAAAACAAGAGAATCAGAAACTAGTAGATCGAAATTATAGGAACAAAAACGACGAGGTTTCCTATTGATAATAAAAAAAAATCACGTGAATATATTCAAAAATGATAAACCACGAAAGTTAGGTATCAAGAATATGAATTTCGAAAAACTCTTGTGTTCGGAGGCAAAAACTGAAGATTTGAAAAAAGCAGATATTCTTGAAAAGATCAGCTGAATTTTGGTGTTATCGAAAAATATGTAAAAATACTGCTTTCGCAAAAAAAAAGAATATGATAGTGGCAGTTGTTACTGTTTCATTTTGATTTGAAAATATTGAATTCTGAAATGCGAATAGTCCACTTGAGTATTCTCTTCGATATTCACTCATTTTCCAAAACTGTGTTTCAAAATTTGTATTTAAGAAAAAATGAGTCTACATTTACCTGTTTTGAAAATCGTTTTCAAGAACGAAATTTTTTTTGGTGTACACGCTGCCAGAATATTTGTGATTTTTCGGTAAAACTTTATGTTTCAAACTTGCGTGAAACATGTATTTTTAATTATCAAAAACATTTTCGATTCCAATGCATATTCCAGCTCTTCACTTCTCGCTTCGCTGATTTGGCCGAGAAATGTGAGCGTCGTGGTCAAATCATTTCATTCCAAAACTTTCTTCGTTTCCTCGACAACAAACAATTCGACGAACTTGCCTCGAATCGTGCTCGTGCTCTCGATTTTCTCAATCGATACTTCCAACAAGACCAAGCACCGTATGGTGAACGAAATGAGCCAGTCATGACAGTTTTGGAGTTTTGTGATTTTCTCTTCTCACGAGAGAATTCATTATGGGACCCAACGAATGAAAAAGTGACACATGACATGAGCAGACCATTATCGCATTATTGGATTGCTAGCAGTCATAACACTTATCTCACCGGAGATCAATTGAGATCCGAATCATCTTTGGATTGTTATGCTCAAGCTCTTTTGATGGGATGTCGATGTATTGAATTGGATTGTTGGGATGGTCAAAAGAAAGCGGGTTCGAACGAGTTTCACGACATTGTCATTTATCACGGGTACACAATGACATCCAAAATATTACTTCGAGATGTTCTACAAGTCATCAAACATTATGCATTTGTGACCAGCGAATATCCGGTTATTTTATCGATTGAGGACAATTGCAGTGTACCAGCTCAACGACTTTTGGCTCAAGAACTGAAAGAAGTATTAGGAGATTATTTATTGACACAACCAGCCAATCGAGAAGAGACACAATTGCCATCGCCTGCCGCGTTGAAGAAGAAAATCATTGTGAAACATAAGAAGTTACCAGTAGAGAGTGAAGATTTAGCAACAATTGTCAAAAATGATGAATGTGAGTGGTTTTAAAAATGAAAAGTAATATTGTTAATGTTTTGCAGTCCAAGACACTGATATTATTGCTCGAGAATGTGTGAAAAAGGATATTTTGGGTTTCAAGAACAATACTAGTCATGTGAGTTTTCAATGTTTCAAAACATGTTTATTTGGTATCACAAACCTCACAATAAATATAGAAAAATATATTTTCAATAGTTGAAACAGTACAAAAGTTCAGGAATAGGAAAACATACAAAGCTCCGTAATTTTTTTTTTAGAAATTGTATAATATTTTTGAAACGTATTAAAATGAAGTGGCGGTGTACTTTCGCGCAAAGAGTCTCTCATTGTTATTGAAATCGAACAATGGTGAGAGCCTAGTTCTCAATTCTAATTCATATTTGAATACTAATTTTGTAATAAAAAAAGCCGAACACGAATGAAAAAAAAACAAATTCTGACAATTTTATTTTAGTGTGAAAACATTTTCCCAGTTTTATGAATACCAAATCATAATGAAATCTTTCATGAATAATCCTTAACATGTGAAAACTTTTCATGATATTGAGATAGACTATTTTTGAAACGTATCCAAAAAATAAAAAACCATGCGAAAATTTAAAATGGAGAAGTAATCCAACTTTTAATTTTAACCAACCTAATATTTATGAAAAACTGAAACTATTGACTTCATCGACCACATCAGAGATATTGTTCATCCAACCAGGTCATCCAATGAGAAAAAGGTATATGTAGTTTGAACCGACGAAATAGCATATAAAATTGAGAGAATTCGAAACTTTTCAAAATTTGATCCCTTTTTCGTTGGATGACCTGGCTAGATGAACAATAAAATCTACCAACTAGGGAGTGAACAAAACTTCAAATCTGACATTTGAAACAGTAAAAAATATGATTTTAGAACATGGTTGCAAGAATGAAAATAAAATCTGCATGCTCACAAACTAGTTCGTAGTTTGTGCACTTTTTTTAAAGAACAGAGACAGAAGCACATCGTTGAAACAGTTAACTGATCCCTGGGAGATATTCTACAATACTCATGTAACATTCAAAACAACTGTCATTTCACGAAATAGACAACTATTTTTGTTTTGAACATGATTAAGAAAAGTTTCAAACATGTTGAATAATTTTCGAAAAATCATTTTATATAAACGTAAAGAAAACAACTGAACGAGATTTCACAATTTTTCTAAATTTGTTGAAACGTATATTGTCCACGTTTTGTTTTCTAAATTTTAAAATGACTGATATGATTCTAGGAATGGACGTCTCATGTGTTCATATTGTTCCCAGATCGTCTTTGTTACTTACTTGATCCAGCAGAAGACGAGATGAAAGACGATAGTATAAGTATTAGTGGAGATCAAGAAGCAGATGATGATCCATCTGGATTTGGAGTCAGACCGGAAGAAATGCATGTAACAGAAGAATGGTTTCATGGAAGATGTGAACGAGATGTGAGTTGAAATAGGAAGTTGGGAGTTGAGTTACATCAGCTCTTTACAGGAGGCTAAAAAGCGAATATTGGAACATAAGGAGAAGGGCAATGGTCTTTTTATGATTCGCGATTCGAACTTGTTCATAGGCGATTTTTCACTTTCAATTCTTCATGATGATAAAGTTCATCACGTTAGGATACGATCAAAGATTATTGATAGTAAGTTGATGTCCGTAGATTTTGAAAAAAATACGGTTTCAACCGTATCATGAATCGCTAGCATAGTCTTGTAATGCCAATACCTTCAAATCTTTAATTTCAGAAGAGAAAAAGTACTATTTTATGGACAACAAAGTATGCGATACATTATACGAACTTGTCTCGTATTACACTCGTCACTATCTCACTACACCATCCTTCAAAATGGTTCTAACCATTCCATGTCCTCAACCACAACCGCATCTTAATGAACCGTGGTTTTCGGCGACTGCTGATAAAGAAAAAGCGGAAGAGCTGTTGAGTTTGGTGCCGGAAGATGGTGCATTTTTGATTCGAACTTCGTCTGTTGATTCTTCGGTGTTTGTATTGTCATTGAAGTAAGTTTGAAAGAGGGGATGTTTTTTACTGTTTCAAATGAAAGATGCATGTTTGCATGTTGGAGCAATTGAAAATTCGCTGGAAAATCGATTTTTAATTTTAATTTTCTAGTTTTCCTGACATCAGTTTTTTTTTATAATTGAGGAGTGATTACAACACAAAAAATTCAGTTTTTCGAAGTAGGAACAGAACATTTGTTGTCACCACTGTTCTAATTTTCAAAAAACTTGAATAACTTGATTTGAATTTGAATAAATATAATCTCATCTATTGAATTTCAACCTTGTTTTTTTTTGAGATTTCAACACAATGTCAGCCATGAAAATGTCAACCGACTTTTCTAAAAAAAAATATTTGAAAAAATTTCATATTTTCACTGTTTCAAGAGATGAATAGCATGTTTTTGAGTTTTTTTTGAGTCAATTCTACGAAACGTTTTCCGAATTATGCTCAGAATCTAGAAGATTTGAAGTTACTACTGATTCAAATAAATGCTGTATAATGATGAAAATTTTGCGATACTATGTATACGTATAAAAATTAGTTTCTCGGAAGAATTTTTATTGCTTCTGTTGATGGATATAGAGATACGATAAGTTTCTTTGATAGTATAGCATTTGTCTAGTACAAAAATTGTTCAAGATGGTGTCTCTTTAGTTTGATTTCAGAGAGAAAGAGATATGCGGATTTTTTTTGCACTGTAAAATAGTATCTCCGGCTCACGACATATCCATGAATCGTGTTTACTTTCTATTATTTTGATTCATTAGTCCATAAGAGATAATGTTTTTATACGTCATGTCAGCGCAATGAAAAATAGAAATTTGCGAGGTTGAGAGAGACGCAGAGAAAAGTTCTCCGAGAGAAGTACAACAGTGAAAGCTTCCATGGCCGACTGGTTAACGGGCGTGTCTTTGAATCGAACGACGGCGCCGAGCTCTGGTTCGATTCCCCCACGCGCCAAACTTTTTTATTATTTTTCTTTTTTTTTTCAAATTACATTTTTTTTACAACGTTCTCTTGTCAGATACTACTCTCACAAATATTTTGAATAAATTTTTGAGTTTCGAAAACACATTAAACTGTAATTTGAAAAAAAAAGAAAAAATAATAAAAAAGTTTTGGCGCGTGGGGGAATCGAACCAGAGCTCAGCGCCGTCGTTCGATTCAAAGACACGCCCGTTAACCAGTCGGCCATGGAAATTTTCACTGTTGTACTTCTCTCAGAGAACTTTTCTCTGCGTCTCTCTCAATCTCGTCAATTGCATGCTGACATGACGTGTTACTGTTTCATATAGTGACTAACGAGAGGATAATAATTTTTGAGGTGATAAAGAACAAAACGAAAAATTGCGTTTTTCACAACAAAAATGTGATCCTAACTCCAAATGTTATTTCCATGTTTTTTTAGAGTTGATGGAGAATTCTGGCACTATCGTCTGAAACGGGATGGTCGAATATTCGTTGTGAATCAAAAAATGTTCGAAAACCTCAATCAAATAGTCGAATACTATGATAAACGAGAATTTGTCAGAGGAATAAGCCTTCGATTCCCGGTCAGTGAACGAAATATCAATCACTTGGCAGCCGAACTCGCTGAAGCTCGAACACCAGGATGTTATATGGAGTTGAAAGATCTTGACAAAGAAGTTCAGGCACGCGCACTTCGACCATATCGAGGAACTGCTGATGATGAACTCTCGTTTCCGGCAAATGCTATAATTACAGTTTTGCGAAAAGAAGAAGGATTATGGAGAGGAAGATATGGATCAGATACTGGATGGTTCCCATCGGCACATGTTCAAGAAATTCTTCCAGAAAAAATAAACAATTCAGGTGAGAGGGGGACTTTTTAATTTTAAAACTCACTGTAAATATGGTTACTTCAGTGGTTTGTATACCTTTTGAGGAAAGAGTGATAACTTTTTTTTGGATATCTATTTCCAGATAAAAAAAATGTTTCAATTTTATTATAACTTTTTTTCAAAACGCATAATAATTCACTTCTAACCAGCGGGACTACTTAACTTCAAGAAAATATTAGATCAAATAAATAAATAATGATTCCATGTTTCGGTGACAAATTCCAAATTTAAATAAAATTTTCCCGGTTCAAAATCCAACCTTTGAATTTTCAACCCATCATTTGGGTTTTGACATTGATAATCAGTTCCCAACCCGTTCAGTAAAACAATTTCTGTAAAAAAATATTTTTCAATATAATACTGTTTCAATTTAATCATAATAGTTCAGCTAAACAATTGATGATAATCAAATGTGAGCTTTTTGGGAAATAAATTTATCATGATTGGTTTTGTTTTTTTTGTCACGTTTCAGATTTTTTCGCCTTTTCAATATTTTTTAAACTAGTGAAACAAGACCATGAAAAATCGCACATTAAAAAAAGATGTATCAATTTTTATAATATTAATGTTTGGGTTTCTAGCAAATGCTTCCAAAACATATTTCTCTAAATACTGTGTCATTATTATTAATTTAAACCTTCACCTGAACACTTGACGATAATTTTGTAATTTTTTCTAATAACATCTTAGAATTTACACATATTCTGTTTTCCATAAATTTTTGTTCTCAACATTTCAAGAAGATAATAACATAATCGAACCTGCTAGAGCTTTGGTTGAATAAGAAAGCTTTTCGGAAAAAAACTTATAATGTCAAAAAAACACTACTGTTTCAACTTTGTTACAATGTTTTGTTTGTTTTTTGAAAAGGGTTACATCCAGTTTCAAATATTTTTCACTGCAAATGTTCACCATTTTTCTTGAAAACATAAACTATTCTTTGAATACTGTTTAAAAATTCATTTCATAATGTTCAACTCGGCAGTTACACACGTTCACTTGAAAAACTACTTCTAATTTATCATAAGCTTCTATCAGATTTTTGGTAATTATCAATTCTGTCAGGAGCTACTAAATATACCACCATCGAATCTAATTTAACTGTGATCGAACAAGTTCGAAAAAATACAATGTTTCAAAAATATACGGCTTCAAGTTTATTATAGATTCTTTCAGAGATTCTAATGAGTGCTGAGATTAACTTATTTAAGAAAAAAATGTAAACTAGATATTCGTTACTGTTTAGCTGACGATAAGCAATTACGTTTTTCATTGAAATTCAAAAAAATACCTTCATTGAACAGGTTCATGAGAAATATAAACTTTAACAAAATACTGTTTCAATTTTGTCATAACTTTTTTCAGAAAGTGTTTTCACAGTAAAATACCACAATTAAAGGAGTTGTTCCCTAATTAAAATTTCATGATCTTCTTTTCAACATTCGATTCTCTGTGTTTTTTTATGTATGCACAAACAATTTGGAATCACAACCTTCATTTTGAGCATGATAATTTTAAGATCGAACATAATCTCGAGGTATGATGAAAAGAGGAGACGCAGACTCTCTCTGACCAGCGAGTGTAATTTCCTCCGATTTGATATGATTGAAATTTAGTATTACCTACAAGTTACTGTTTCTAAATTGTCATACATTTTTCCAAGTCTTTTCCATAGAATTTCGACAAATCTTCTCTAAATCTTTTTTCAATTCAAAGTGTCTCGATCAGCAGTTACACATATTTTCCACTTGAAAAATTATACTGTTTCAAATTTATTATAAACGTTAATCTAAACTTCTGATAAACATTAACCTTCACATCGCCGATAAATTTCACGTTCCAAACATTTTCAGAAGCCAGTAACTACAACACAATCGAACTTGCTGGAACTCTTATTGAACAAGTCAACGACTCTGATAGACCATATGTTATCAAAATATCACAAAGTAATCAACATTGGATGAATAAGCAGGTTTATTATCTATCGGCTAACTGTAAGTTTTAGGAATCATTTCTTTGACTATATCAGATGTTGTTTCAGCTCCCGAAGAAGCTGCGGAATGGAGGAACAACTTGTTTGAACTCACAAGATCTGTAAACACAAAAATGTCGATATTACGCATCAAAGAGAAGGAGAAACGAATCGCCGCTGAATTATCAAACCTTGTTGTTTATTGTCAAGCAGTTCCATTCGATCCAGCTCATATTTACAACGACGCGTTTTATGAAATGTGCTCATTCGTTGAAGGAAAACTCGACAAACTAGTGGAGAAAGGATTATTACCATTCAACTCGAGAAAATTATCCCGAGTCTATCCAAATGGTTCTCGAATTACTTCGAATAACTATAGCCCTGTTCCAATGTGGAATGCTGGATGTCACATGGTCGCATTGAACTATCAAACTGGTGACAAACCAATGCAATTGAATCAAGGAAAATTCCTAGCCAATGGTAGATGTGGATATGTTCTCAAACCGGATTATATGCTGACTGATGATTTTGATCCACAATCATCTGATAAATTGACAACAACATATCCGATTCGATTGAATGTTCAAATTATTGCTGGTAGACATTTATCACGAAGGGATAAGAATAAGGGAATATGCTCGCCGTTTGTTGAAATTGAAGTAATCGGAATGCCATGTGACACAAGAGTTTATCAAACAAAAACAATTGCTTCAAATGGTCTCAACCCGATTTGGAATCAAACATTTACTTTTGAAATTCAATGTCCTGAAGTCGCTCTTATTCGATTCCACGTGGAAGATGGTGACTTTGTTGGACCGAAGACTGATCCATTCATTGGTCAAGCTGTCTTTCCGGTTGATTCAATTCGATGTGGATTCCGAAGTGTTCCACTCAAAAATCAATATAGTGAAGAATGTGAATTATCATCGTTGTTAGTCGATGTGCAAATGTGCTCCAGAGAAGGATCACAACTCATCAGATCGTCTTCTCATTTCTTACAGGTTTGTCGAGAGGTCGGCGTTTTCAAGATTTTAGGCTCACTTCTGAAAAGTGAAACTCAAAATTCTTTCCAACATTTCTGAGGGAGTTTTGAAAATGAAACTTTATTTGAATAGTCAATCCTTGTTTTTTGTCCAAGTTTTGACGAAACACTTTTTCCTTAAAAATTTCCTGTTTCGCCTATTTAAAAAAAGTTTTTCAGAAAGTTAAAACTATTCTTGATTCTGTTGTTTTCTTTACTGATCTGGTTCAAGCTATACATTTCAGAGTTAAAATTAGAAATTCAAGAAAATTAAAAAAAAAAATTGTTGAATCTAGCTACTACCTGACCTTTCCACATCTTTCTACAACCAAAACATCTCTTTTTCAGGCCAGTCGTCTTGCGCCAGTTTTCGCCCATCGTAAAATCACTAATGGTGACAGTATTCCCCGTGAAATGGCGCCAAGATTACGTGGAACAACTGACCGATCACTCGACTCACCAACAAATTCCGAATCCCGCGCCACATTACTTGGTGGATCCACAAATCGAGGAAGTCAGGAATCTGTGGAGAGTGGAGCAGAGTTAGTTACAGACCATTTCATATGATTTTCATAACTGGTTTTTTCAGCACAACATCAATAAAATCAGGCACAATTAGTTCTCAAAGTGGTAAAAAGAAGAAATGGCTTTCGAAGTTTAGTTTTGGTGGAAAGAAATAGAATAAGAAGCCAACATGTTCAGTTCAAATAATAACCGCTTTAAATTATTCATTTGATTTATTTTCTTTTATAAAGATTTTTGACCTATGATTTCAGAAATTGTTCTCGTGTGGCTTGGTACTGATTATGTGCCACTGACTATGTGAACCTTATTATAAACTTTTCATCAAAAACCTCAAAAACAAGCCTTAGAAAAAAGGATGAAAACCATTTCAAACTATATTTTAACGTATTTTATTATTCGAAAAAAAATTACAAAAGCTGAAACAGGGTTGTTGATTAGCACAAAAAGTTCTGAAGAATGACATAAAACTTATTCAAAAAGTTCAACCGTGACGTGACTTCTTTGTAAGAAGTAGGGCGTGACGTGAACACGTTTGATTTGATTCAATGATCATTTTTTTTGCAAACATATTTTGTTTTGCTTATTTAATTAAAGTTGATGACAAAAAGAAAATAATTTTTGTTCATTTACCAAACTTACCAACATGATTCTGATTAGGCTCCGCCTTTCTTTTAATGTTACCTAATCACTGCCTGAATTCAGACTTGTTTATTTAGAAAAAGATTTTATGAACTATTTTGAATCACGCGAGTTCTTGGTGAACTCATCATTCATACTTTCAATTATTGAACTACCTATTACTGTATTTGCTGGTTATTGTATTATAATGAAAACACCAAAGAAAATGTCTAGTGTTAAGTGGAATCTGTTTATTCTTCATGTCTGGAGCATATTATTTGATTTTAGTTTAGCTGTTTTGACAACCCCTTTTATGGTTCTACCAAAATTTGCTGGTTTTCCGTTAGGCATATTGGGACGATATTTCGATGTTGGAATACCTATTCAAATGTATCTCGTAATGACAAACGCTGTTTGTAAGATTATTTTTATTGTTTCCTTGATCTTATACAACACATTAATTTCCAACCAAAAAATGTCTCGTTTCCGACCGATCAAAATCTATTATTAAATGATGGAAGTAATATGTTTTTTTGGTCAAAAATCAAATATAAAAAATTATATAAACCAAACTAGGCCAGAAATCATAATATACATAGTAAAAAAGTCAATTTTCTTTGAAACTAATTGTATTTTGTCGAAGCGAATTTGATTATACTAGAGTTTTTTTAGAAACATATAATGAAAAAAAAAGAGAATTTCGAGCAACAAATTGAACATGATTCGAGAAATAATGAATCCCCGGTTGTAGAAACTGAAAATAACATGGGCACATAAAACTTTCATAACCCTGATTTAGTCATTGTTCAGGATTTTTAGCCTTTCTCATAAGTTGTCCGAATAAATGAAAAGAAATAATCGAAATTTTCCAGTTGTTGGCATTTCAATCGTTGGAGTTTTCGAGAATCGATATGAACACATCCTGATTGCTAAAGTGTTGAATAAGACTTCGAGATATGTTTTACTTATTTTCAATATTTTAATGGCTCTTTTATTCATTATCCCATCGTTGTTGGTTTTACCTGTTGATCAGGAAATGGCTGTGAGAATTGTGATTGAGGTGAGTTGTTGACACAAACAAACAGTTTGACAACATTTTCAAAGATCCGCATATACATAGCTTCTGAAACCTTGATGCTAAACATATCCCGCGTGTTATTTGAGCATCTTTCCGAAAAATTGTTGCAAAATAATTAGTTTAAGTCTTTAGTTTCTTAGAACTATGTACTAAATATATAAAGGATATTTTTAAGATTCTTGACGAGACCTATGTCATTCGATTGATTTTTCGACGCTGATCAACATCCAGCTTTTCATTTTTGAAAACGCCGTTTCTTTTTGTATATTCTGACTTTTCAATATTAGAAAGAGTACATGAAACAGTAATTTTTCAGACCCTACCATCTCAAAAAACCTACTACAAACCATTATACGTTTTTGCCCTACAACTAGAACCGGTTCATTCGTTGATAATCATAACCACCTTGATCATAGAGTTTCAAATATTTTATTTTTGTTTCAAAATATCACGTTTTCTCAAAAACGAGAACTTGTCAAACACTACAAGACAACTGCAAAGAAAGTTCTTCATTGGAGTTTCGATACAGGTTTGTCTATTTCAAGAGTTTTGCACAAAGCTGATGTCAATATTCCAGGTCACTGTACCAATATTGTTAATACTATTCCCAATAGTTCAAATAATTTATGGATTTCTTATGGATTATCACAATCAGGTTATCAATAATGCATTTATTCTAGTCACTTCGTCATATGGATTCAGCTCTTCTATTCTTTTGTTAATTGTTCATAAGCCATATCGGGAAACTTTGTTTAACTCAAGTAAATTAAAAAATAGTGTACGTAGAAATACTATACTGCCACATTCAAATATTACATTTTGAAAATGAAAATTTATTTTTTTAACGTCAGATTGATCAGTTTTCAAGGAGACCACGTACAAACATCATCCACACATTTGTAATTGCTTCCAACATTTGTGCAGTGATAATTATAAGTACATTGGACGTTGGCCTGGTCCATGAAGACGGCACCGATGTGAACGATAAGAAGGATTAGTAGATTCTTGAACATTTTTGAAAAAAGCTGTTGTGTTACAGCATTATGAACGAAGCTTTTATGAGAATGTTTTATATTTTGTCTAGACATATGGGAGAAAGAAGAATCGATGGCATTGTCTTACAAAAGATATAGCCTAACTGTCGAATAATCAAGTGTGAAAAAACCTTTAAAACATGTATTTTCATGAAAACTTTTAAAATGAAGCTTTAAACTTCAGCACTTGGGAATTCTTTGAAACAAAAGTATAAATAAAAAATTCACGTATTTTATCGTACTTTTTCATTTTTTTTCGTAAATTAGTAATGTAAAAATTTTCCAGCCTAATATTCAATCGGCAACACGCAAATCATTGAGAATCCTGTTTTTTGGACCGTGCTACGACATTCTGTGTTCCAGGTAGGTAAAGTTTATCAAAAATTATTGTGACCTTCATCACAGTTTGCTTTCACTTTTTGAAAGGGGAAGACTCGCGAGGTCGGATTATTGGAATTTTTAATATTTTACCAGTCAATAGATATGTATGATCCAAAAATTTTAAGTATTACAACTTTCTGGAAAATAAAGAATATACTCTCTAACAGCTTCGTTGAATCCAAACGACATACCCAACATTCTCCTATTTACAATTCCTTTGACATCACACTGACCCTCAAAATTCGACGGAAAAGTCATCAGACAGGTCTATAGAAGTTTCAAAATGATCTATCTATCATCGAAAATGGTTGTTTACAAAAAGACGAGAGCACCCACAAAATGATGAAAAAAAAGAGTACAGAATTCCGAAACTATTATTCTCTAGAGTGCAGTAAAAAAGAAGGGAAGAAAAAAAGGGGACGAGTATTTTCGGTTTCTAGTCCAAATTAATTTTCGCGCGCAAGCGGGAAAAGAGTGTGTTTGATTTCTTCTCGAAGTTAAACATGGAATTTTTGTTTTATTTCACGCGTTTCTAAAAATTTAACGGGACTCACAAATAGATTACAAAACAAGCCACCGAGTTCCCAAATATTTCGCCAGGTCTCAAAAAATTCTGATTTCCAAATGCTTTATCAGGTTCCCATGGCCAGAAAACCTCGTTCTTTAAAAAAACAAACCCGAAAAATTGGATTTCGAACTCGTTTTCTGTGCAAACACTCTTTCCGCAAACACCGAATCTCACGTCACCCAAGACCTCACGCGCATTTATTTTGTTTTTTGAGATTGTAAAAGAGGGATTTTTGGTTTTGATGTTCAGTTTTTTTTGTGATTTGTTTGTTTCCTTCATCTCAAATCTTTGACAATTTTTTCTACAATTCTAAACTTTTCGGTAAAATTTTCCCCTGGAATTTTTTCTATAGAGAAGATGATATTTCTTTCAAGATGTAGTCAATTACAGTTTTTCTGCTACCACTCGTCTAAGAACAATAAAAGAATTAATTTCAAAAGCATATTCGTTTTCTGTATAGTAAAATCCCTATAGAATTTTTACCGAAAAGTTAGGCATTCTAAAAAAATTAACCTGAAAATTTTCGTATTTATTTCAGCTTGAAACTCACAATGAAACCTAGTAATCGTAGAAGATCAAAAGTCAATGTGGATTCGAAAGATGAGACAGCCAAAGATATAGAAATGAGAGAAGCTCTCCGTGATTGTTCGAATGACGAAGAAACTGCTTCTCTTGATGTGACAACCCAACAAAGCAGAGGAAGAAAAAGGAGAAATGGAGAGGAGAGTGGAGAAGGGTCTTCATCAGGAAAGAAAGTGCATCTTGAAGGATCAAATCCTTTTGAACGATTCGAATCATTGTTAGAAAGAACGAATAATCTATCCACTCCGATCACCATTGAAGATTTAATGGCACTTCATGGTTAGTTATTTTTGAATCAAACATAGACAAATACATATATTGATAACTTGCAGAAGGTGAAATGACAATGGAAAAGAAAAAAAATGTGGAATGTTATACAATGGTGTCGGCTGGATATGATAAAACAGCAACGTTCTACGAAACAACTCCAAAGTTCATGACGGCTGTTATGAGAGATTATCAAGTCGCCGGATTGAATTGGATGCTCTCGTTACAAAAAGCAGGATTGAATGGAGTTTTGGCAGATGAGATGGGACTTGGAAAGACCATTCAAACCATCTCATTGTTGGCGCATAACAAGTTTGTTGAAAAGTGTGAAAGTCCCAACTTGGTCATTGTTCCGTTATCGACTCTTTTGAACTGGAAAGCTGAAACAGAAAAGTTTTGTCCTGGACTGCGTTGTTTTGTCTTACACGGAACAATGAAAGAACGAGAACATTTGATGCGCACACGACTTAGGCAACATGATTATGATGTTTGTCTTGTTTCGTATGAAACTGCGATGAAAATGAATCATACCAATCAGAGGAATCACTGGAATTATGTTGTTATAGACGAAGGACATCGAATCAAAAACGAAAATATTTCGGTGAGCTATTATCTTGTGAAAACTTCATTCCACAATGTTGTTTCATGATCGAAATTGATTTTTACAAACAAAAAAGAACTAAAATACAATTTATAGCTCTCCAAATGTGTTCGAACAATCAAATCGAATCGGCGACTTCTTCTTACCGGAACACCTTTTAACAACACTGTTCGTGAAGTTTGGGCGCTTCTCAACTACTTAGCTCCTGCAATTTTCACGGATGGAGACCAGTTCGAGGAGTATTTTTCGAGCGACAATCTGTCAGCCGACGACAATATCGTGAATCGAATGCACACAATTCTGAATCCATTCATTTTGCGAAGAATCAAAGCTGATGTCGAGAAAAGTTTGTTGGCTAAAAAAGAATATAAGATTTACGTTGGTTTAACTGAACTCCAAAAAACTTGGTATCAGAAGATTTTGGGCAAGGAAGCAATTGATATTGTTACGAGGGACGGAATCAAAAAACAGAAAAAGTAAGCATTTTGTAGTTTTAAACCAATTAATTGATCATCATTACTTTTTTAGGTTGACTAATATCATAATGGGTCTTCGCGAAGTTGCCAACCACCCGTACATGTTCCCTGCTGCGGAACCTTCCGGTCCTCCCTACATAACCGATGAAACAATTGTCACCAATTGTGGAAAAATGATGGTTCTCGACAAAATGTTGGCGAAATTCAAAAACGAAGGGAGTCGTGTTCTTATATTTTCTCAATTCACAATGATGCTCGATATTCTGGAAGATTATCTTGGATACAAAAAGTAAGTTCTTATTTTTTATATCTCGAATTTTCGATTATTTAAGGTATAAATATTGTCGTTTTGATGGAAGAACTTACCACGGCGAAAGGAACGATATGGTTAATGAATACAATGCGAAAAATTCGAAAAAGTTTGTATTTTTGATGTCGACAAGATCAGGAGGATTGGGAATCAATTTGGCCACCGCAGATATTGTTATTATTTATGATTCGGATTGGAATCCCCAAGCAGATTTACAAGCATGCGATCGAACACATAGAATTGGACAGAAAAAACAGGTTAGTTTTTTATGTAGCCTGTGTAGAACATGAGATGTAGGGCTGTAAAATCGTGTATTCGGGTGCCCCGTTTACACGCTTCTCGTTTTGCTCGTTTACACGCTGACCCGTTTATACGCCGACCCGTTTACACGCTAACCCGTTTACACGCCAACCCGTTTACACGCCAGTTTGCTTGTTTGATGTTTTACTATTTTCATTTATTTTCTTGTTTGTTTGTTGTAAATGTGATGTATACTTATTTATGAGGTGTTAAATATGGCACCTTTTTTGTAGTTTCTCAAAAAATAAAAAATAATGTAAGAAAAGAAAGAAACAAACAAGAAAATAAACAAAAATTGTGAAACATCAAACAAACAAACTGGCGTGTAAACGGGTCGGCGTGTAAGCGGGTTGGCGTGTAAACGGGTCGGCGTGTAAACGGGTCGGCGTGTAAACGGGTTGGCATGTAAACGGGTCGACGGGTTCAATTCACCCGCGTGTTTTTCATAAGCGGGCCCCGTTTTTACAGCCCTAATGAGATCGATTGGAAATTCATCCTAAACTTCAAATAGTTCTCTATAAAATAAACCCAAAATTCATCTAAATAAATTTTTATCTAAATAGTCGGAACACTTCATTGTCGGGTTCATATAATGTTCTGGATTCAATGACTCACAATCAATAATACTCCTCTATTCCAGGTTCGCGTATTTCGATTGGTCTCCGAGAAAACAGTAGATGACTATATCATGCAAACTAGCGAGCATAAGGTTCGCCTCGCAGGTGTCGTAATTCAAGACCAAGATGAAAAAATGCGAGAGAAAAAGTCGAAAAATGAAATGCTCAAAAGAATTGTTGACGGTTCGCACAGAGTTGAGACAGGATCGATGGAGACAATCGAAGATGTTGATATTGAGAAGTTGCTGAAAGATGCTGAAGAGAGAAGTGAACAAGAAAGCTCGAAAAAGTTGGAGGAACTTCAGAACAAAGACAATTATTTGGTGCATGTCAAAAATGATCATGCAATGTACGATTATTCCGGTAAAAATTACTGGGGATTATGGCCAAAGAAACAAGAGGAGGAAGTGTTCGAAGACAAATTGAGATCATATCGAAGAGCTATGGCCATCGGAGAGAGAGCAGTACGTGTTTTTTTTCTATTCTCAGATATATTTTCTACTTTTAGCTTACACTCGAAGAATTCTGGAAGATATTTGGATTGGAATTCTATGAAAGAAAATTATACAACTATAAGTTCTATCCACAAAGATATATGGAATTGTGCGAGAAGAAACTCGCATTTTTGAACAAGAGTAATCAAATTTTACTTATCTCAGAGGAAGACGAGCTCAAAACCAACGTAAAAGCTGAAGGAGATCTGACAGCAGAAGAAGTTCAAGAAATGGAAGAATTAAGAGAGAAGACGGCTTGCAAATGGAGTTGGAACAAATTTGTCGCATTTATTGGAGTGAGTCATATTCCTTATAAAACGTAGTTATTTTTTATCATTGCAGAATTTGCGAGTCATTGACAAGAACGACATTGAAAAATTGGCCGACAAGTCAAATAGTTCGGAAGCTGAAGTTGAGCAATATCTGAAAGTTCTTTGGGAACGATTGGATGAGTTACCAAACTCTGCGAAGATTCTTAAAAATGTTGCATTCGTGAGTTTTTTTTTAATTTTGAAAAATTACTAAAGAGTAGAGAACTATCAAAAAGAAAATTGATAACCTTTACTTTTTCCCTTCATTAAAATTCAAAAAAAAAAAACATATTTTTCAGTATCAACAAAGTTCTCAGTCAAATATTGTTATCGATGAATTATTGGCAAAGATTTGTGCGAATTGCGAACAACCTCAAAAACAATTATCCTTTGACTACACTTTGGAAAACTGGAATTATGAGGAATTCAAATTTCTGCCAGCGGAAGATAGGTATTATTCATTAATCTTACCTTCTTACCTATATACTAATTGGAAAGTGGCTTTTTGAAAAATGTATGTTCGCGTTCATAAGTCAGCTCTAAGCCAATAAAAAATTCTCGGATTTGGACAGAATGTTTTACTTTTTTCTGTTCTCCAACTATTTTTAAGGAATAGTTTCTAGCTTCACTGAGATGCGCGGTGTGAAATCGAACTTTTTTACATTGAAAAAAGGTTCCAAAATGTTTAATAATCCGAAACGTGACCTCTATTAAATCAGATATGTTGTCGATTTTTAGCATTTTTTTTTATTTTGTACTATCGCTACTATTAGAAAAGTGTGAGGAACTAAAAATGGATTCTATAGTAAGTTCTTGGGTACGGTGGATATAGTATTAGAAACATGGCCCTAAGGATTTAGCATATAAAATTTTTTTTCGATTTTTAACATTATTTTCTCTGAAAAATACAGTGAAATTCGAAAAGTTCTAGAGTGGTTTTAAAGTTAAGAAATCTACTTCAAATTTTGGTAAAAGACGTGTTAATGCAATGCTGATTGATCTCCAAACTTACAAGAATTTTGAAAAATACAAATTTTTCGTAAGATTGAGTTTGAGCAATTGGCTAGAGGTATTGAAAACAAAAACATTTCTTTCACAAATTTTTTTTGTAATTTTGAAGATCAATTAGCACTGCATTAACACGTCTTTTACCAAAATTTAGAGTAGATTCATCAACTTTGAAGCAACCTAGAGACTTTTGAAATTGCACTGTGTTTTTAGGGGAAATAATTTTTAAATCCGAATTTTTTTAACCCGGAAGAACATTTTAACAAAATAAAAAAAACGTTTTGAAAGTCGAAAAATACATGGAATGGGAGAATGACTCAAAAACTCAATGAAAATTATCACTTTATGAAATGTTCTGAAGTCTAGTCTCGTCTCTCAAGAAACAAACTCAATAATGGTTGTCTTTGTCAACATCTCAGTTTTCACCATTTCTCACAGTTTTCGAAGCGGTGGTCCTATGTTTTTTCTGCGACTTCAGAAGGTTTTTCACAAAGAAGAATCGCCCTATTTCGACACATCCAGAAGGATGACGACGGCGTAGCCGGCGGCGACCTTCTTGTTATTATTACATCTCAAACTTCAAATAACTAATTGATTTCAGTTATCTAATCGCAACAATGCAAAAAAGACCATATCACCCAGAGAATTTCCAAGGATATTTTATGAAAGAGATGGGAATGATTCGTAGAGGATGGCCGATGAGAGGATATCCAGTTTCGATTATTTCACAGAGATTCGAATATCTGTTGAACATTGCGAGAAAAGATGGTGTTAAGAAAGCGGAGAATCCCGTTGTAGTTGTTAAACGAGAAGTTATCGATTTGGAATTATTTTAAAATCGTTTAAATTTGACTTGTAAAATCTTGATTTTTTAAACCCCGATCTCGCCTTCTGCTTAATGCATGTTTTATAATTTTCAGATCTGTATCACATGAATATTTTGAAAGTAATTGTTTTTTTTTTGCAGAAAACAATAAATGCGGTGAAAAAAAGCCGAAATTGTATGTATCAGTAACTTATATGCTATTGGTAAGGATTAGTGTTTTCAGCCTTCGCAAATTTTCAGCTCTTTACGAGAAAAAAGGTATTCAGATAGTAAAATATAAATATTCAGAGAAAAAGGAGGGTTTTGACTAGACTTCAAATGGCTGAAATTCGCTTTTCTGAAAATTTTGGTTTCATATTTTAGTATTGTTTCATTGGTAAGGATGAGTGTTATTTTAACTCTATTATTGAAAATCAAACTAATTTCATTTTCAATTGTTTGATCCTCATCATGATGAGATATTGGAACGGATGTAACATAAGATGTGCTCCTGCACTCCCATTGGTTATTCTAAATATCTAAATCAGTCTCAACTCAGAGAGTTGACATCAAAATGAAAAGTACGCTCTGTTAACTTTGCAGTATTTATCTTCGTTTTTTTCAGAGTTTTTCTTCTCTAAAATGTGAAGTTCACAAGTCATTTTCACCCATTATGATGAGAAAATTTGTCTCAAAAAAAGCAACCTAATTAAGTGCATGATAACATGACAAAGGAAAATTACTTCCAAGGTTAAAATCCCGTACACGAACAACGGTACAAGTCTGAGATGTTTTCACGTGACAAGGGAAAATGAACTAGAAGAAAACTACTAGAAGCTGGTGGTTGTGCGTAAACTTCGCTCTCATTATCGATTGGCCATGATTTCAGAAGGAGTTCTTCTTCGGAAGTTTCGGTCCCCTGGTTGTGGACAATGTCTCCCAGTTCAATTTAATATTTATCAATACAATTACCACAGGCTTCTGAACTTTGTTATCCTATTATCTGAACTTTGTGTTAGTGAATAAATTGAGATATGAATTGTATTAAAATGTGTGATACAAAAATTGTCGTCTCTCTTGCGGGAGATCGACTCTCAACAATCAATTTTTTGGAAGAGTTTAAACAACAACAATTTAAGGATTTTTTTTTCTATGTTGAATTTTTTTCTTCTTTTCAATAAATGATTCGATATAAAAAAAAAGTCACGCTTTGAGCTAAAAATATTAAACAATACCTACAAAATCACATCACTCATTCATAGTTTTTAGTCTCTTTTAGATGGTTAAAGATTATGTGATAATTCGTTTTTATGTGAAGCTCGGTTCAGTGAACTGATGCTTATACATGCGTGTAATAAAGTAAAAAAGATGATTCAATAGAATAGACAATAATAAGATTGAGTACAAATACACCCATTCGAAACAGTAATATATTCACGAAAAATGAAAAAAAAAACCTAAGTAAAATGCGACGGCATTTGACTTGAATCCTAAACCACAAAAATGCATGGTTGTTCAATTACAGTTCCTGATCAAATTCGGATACACGCGAATAAAATGACATTCTTGGACTCGCTTGACATATGATGTGTTAAGGCTGAAGAATTGAGAGTGCTGACAATAAAGAAATACTGTTTCGAAACAATTTTGTATTGTGAGTTCAAAATGTTTGTCGCGATGGTAACGAATACCGTCAAAAGACTACATAGGTAAAAATATACGAGACACCAAAAGCCGACAAAACCACGAGAAAACAGTAAGATGGCCAAGGCAAGTGGAAATGTCAATGTGTATTTGAAAAAACGCACAAAACAAACGGAACTAACAAGGAATGATACCCAAAGTTCCCCCCTGAGAATTTTTCTAACTATGTGGAAGTTGTAGCATCTGGTGAGGTAGGAAATACTACGAGGGGAATTTGTAAGTAAAAATTTTGTACTCGAGATATTTGGGGTGAAACACCTTTTTTTGTTGAAAAAGTATGTGTTTTTCGAAAAATCGTATCTCAGCTGAAACTTCACGAATTCAGTTGATCAAAAAACCATTTTGAAGAGAAGTTGCTCTAGTTTTTTATAAAATTTAAGCCGTTGCATGAAACATAATTTGAGCCTATGAAAAAGTGGAAAAATGACCTATTTTGTTGATTTATTGTAACCCTGAGTGAAATCACAGCAACGAGACCTAACCTATCTTTTTCTACGTCAAAAGTTACGTATATACACATTTTAAAATATGGGGGTAGCCTTGTTCTTTCAAAAAATATGAGGCCATTTGTAAAATAAGAAGAAAAAAACAAGGCTAACAAAAAATGATTTTTTATGTTTCGGCCCGAAAAAAAGAGTAACTATATGGAAGTTTGAGTACTGTGAAAAGTAAGAAACACCGCAAATGGAAAACACCTGACACACTTCCATTTTCGAGAAATTTAGATTTTTTGAATTTCTCGATAAAAAAAGTTTGCCCAACTTCAAAAAATCGTAATTTATCTCATAGTGCACCAATAATGTTGATCAAAAAAGCATTTTGGAGCAAAATTCTCAGAGCTTATCATGGCAGTATGCAAAACAGATGGAACTTGTAAATTTCAAAAATATGAAAAAACTGGAAATTTCGAAAAAAATTGACGAAAAGTTCGTCATGAAGGAGACATTTCTGTGAAACGTGGAGTTGATTTTTGGAATGTGCGTTCAAAATAAGGTATATAAACATGTTCATATGAATGCCAATCCACGCATTTGAGAGAGATAAAATTTTATTTGTATTTTTTTGAGCGGAAAAATGTGAAATTCAAAAAATCTAAATTTCTCGAAAATGGAAGCGTGTCAGGTGTTTTCCATTTGTGGTGTTTCTTACTTTTCACAGTACTCAAACTTCCATATAGTTACTTTTTTTTTCGGGCCGAAACATAAAAAATCATTTTTTGTTAGCCTTGTTTTTTTCTTCTTATTTTACAAATGGCCTCATATTTTTTGAAAGAACAAGGCTACCCCCATATTTTAAAATGTGTATATACGTAACTTTTGACGTAGAAAAAGATAGGTTAGGTCTCGTTGCTGTGATTTCACTCAGGGTTACAATAAATCAACAAAATAGGTCATTTTTCCACTTTTTCATAGGCTCAAATTATGTTTCATGCAACGGCTTAAATTTTATAAAAAACTAGAGCAACTTCTCTTCAAAATGGTTTTTTGATCAACTGAATTCGTGAAGTTTCAGCTGAGATACGATTTTTCGAAAAACACATACTTTTTCAACAAAAAAAGGTGTTTCACCCCAAATATCTCGAGTACAAAATTTTTACTTACAAATTCCCCTCGTAGTATTTCCTACCTCACCAGATGCTACAACTTCCACATAGTTAGAAAAATTCTCAGTGGGGAACTTTGGGTATCATTCCTTGTAAGAAAGAACTACGAATCTACATTCTCTGACTACTAGCTTGAAAGACCACCTAGATTCTTAGAAAGTCAAAAAGATTCAGTTTTAGCTCGCTAAGTTTGTCTTCTCTTCACAGTTTCTCCATGGCTCAAAAGTCAAAGCGCAGAGATCAGAAAAAAATCAAAAAATCTTGTGGGGGAATATTACATTTTCGGATAAAGTTTGCTTCAGTGATAACCATCGTATATTTATTCTCGTCTCTGTCCATTGTAAATTGACCCAATATGGTCTTACCCCTTCCATACTTGTCGGATTTCAATTACTCAATTGTGATGTCTATATGATAGCACCCAACCGTTTTCTACACATAATTTTATGAAAAACCAGAATGGCTCAAGTAAACAGAACATTTTGCATCACGCACACCTGTCTTCGATTCCAAAATAGAAAACGAATTCAAAATACGGATAATTCAGTTTATGCCCAGATGTGCCTCAGTTTCATCATATGGTCATCCATAGTTTGCTTCTGGTTTGTCATAACTTGTATCTCATTCTTCCTCTCATTCTTGATTCGATTTATCGAGTAGATAATCAGACAAGCATGTAAGGTATTAGTATACGGTACTGGCTGAAGTAAATCTGTTTTGAAACTCTTTGGAAAAATACTTACATATCCAACTATAGTGATCATAAAAGCCCTTGACGATGTATAGTCTTCAAGAAAGCTCAAAATAATAAAGTATAAACCAGAATATAACATTTGGGATAAGAATTGGACACTTGATATAGTCATGATAGTTTGGGTGGATTTCAGCGCGGCTGCAGCTTCATATCGTTCGGTAACGGAGAAAAATTTTCTAAAAAAAAAAAGTTTTCAAAGACATTAGAAAAAAATTTTCTGTTTCATTCGAACTATAAATGATGATGTTTTAAACTTGTTATCTAGCACACATTTTATTCAAATTTGTGATAATTATTCTTCAAACAACTATTTGCAGATGTCAAAAATGGATCATGTATTTACTTCTGATTTTATAGTTACTCGAAAAATCTCAATTATACATGAATATTTCAATAATCTAAATGAATAACTGCTGTTTGAAGGGAAAATAAGAATTCAACTTGAAACATGAATATAAAACAACAAAATTGATTTTTTAATCAAAGAATTTGAAAGTTGTATCGAGATGGCTACTCAAAATGATCATGTCAGTTCGAAATTTGATGATGGGACATACATACAAAAAAAAAGGTTTTTCCCGTTTCATCCAAATTATGACAAATGAAAGTAACATTTTTTGATGATTGTTTTTTCCTATTGTCACTTCGTCATATTTTCTGTTTCAATTTTTCAAGGTCCCTTTAAATCAAAAACCACGTAACACAATTTAGGATAAGATTAATACTCAAAAAATAAATTCTGTTAATCATAAGATTGAGTTTGAAATTTGTGATTTAGATAAATTAATTTTTCAGAAAATCCGCGAGCTGAAAAATGAATTGTTTTGTTGTTATTCGAACGGGGCTCTCAGTGAGCTAATGATGTTTCGAAGTTCTTTTTCAGGTTAAATTTGAATTCAATCAATATTAATATTTTACACACCAACCTCTTCTTCTGCACATTTCTCATACTAAACTTCAAAACAATCAAATCAATCATCATATCAACAAAAGCCAGACAAAATGTGTACTTTAACAATACTTCATATCGCTCAATACTACTTGGTGGAAAAAATGAGCAATTTGGAACACTTTCTGTTAAAGGATCATCACCGATGATATAAAAATATATGAGAACTGAGAATAATACTGTTAGAACCAGGAATATTAGCACTGGACATTTTGTTGGTTTTTTATGACTATTTTTGAATGAAAGATGAATTATTCTGTCAATTGACATTGATATTTGGATAAGAGCATGTCCCGCATTTCCAATCAGATTTCCTTGCAAATAAAGTTTACATTCTGATACAATAATACAACAAGTTTTATAATAAATAAAAGTAATAGTTTGTATCCTGACGCAGAGAAATGTGATTTGATGATAAATAACAAATACAAGACTAATTATCAAGAATATTCTAGTCGAATTCTGTATTATTGATTGAGTAACCAATTTGAAAATTGAGTAAATGCAAATGAAAATAGATACAAATAATAGTACACTATTGACAATTATTCCTAATTGAACTTCGTTTGATAAATATGGACTAAGAAGACAATTTGTTGTTGAGTTGTTCATAATTTAGACTAGAAAATCTGAAATAATCAAACTTTCAAAGTTTTAAAGTAACATTCCGCATGAGAAAGTCATCAAAAGGAGGTGTGGCCAAGAAAATGAAGCAAATGATACAGTAGACGAAAAATCAGAAAATGTTCTCGTTGATGAAAATGATCAACAAATGAATGTGTCTAACGAAAATCAAAAAATGAGCTTTTTTATATCGAATCATTTATTGAAAAGAAGAAAAAAATTCAACATAAAAAAAATCTTTAAATTGTTGTACTTCGAAATTCTTCCAAAAAATTGATTGTTGAGAGTCGATCTCCCGCAAGAGAGACGACAATTTTTATATCACACATTTTTATACAATTCATATCTCAATTTATTCACTCACACAAAGTTCAAATAATATGATAACAAAGTTCAGAAGCCTGTGGTAATGGTATTGATGAATATTAAATTGAACTCGGAGACATTGTCCACAACCAGGGGACCGAAACTTCCGAGGAAGAACTCCTTCTGAAATCATGGCCAATCGATAATGAGAGCGAAGTTTACGCACAACCACCAGCTTCTAGTAGTTGTCTTCTAGTTCATTTTCCCTTGTCACGTGAAAACATCTCAGACTTGTACAGTTGTTAGTGTACGGGATTTTAACCTTGGAAGTATTTTTCCCTTGTCATGTTATCATAATGACTATAATCTAAAGCTTAGATAACTGGACTACACAATGTCAATTTTGGAGAAACCAAAGAAGAGGGCAGAATTATCAGCTATATATCGAAGAAGTTTATTCATTTTTACGGAAGTGATTTGCGTCTTGCGTAGTCGGTGCTATCAAAAAACGAGAAAGAAAAAGAATGGTGATTTTGACTACTATTGTGACTTGAACGTATAAGGGTAAATTTGCAGAATCTTGACGAGAGCACCTTGCAAATTATGATCAACCAAAATTGATGACAGAAAATGGAACGGAAAATGTCCTCTTTGATGAGAACACCTTATTTATGAAACTTCAAAGTGAAGTCACAATATTCCTTGTTACTTGATGTCCTTTTATCAGTTTTGGTTCATCACTCCAATGTCTTAATATAATTATCGGTATATGCTTTAACTAATAAATATTGGTTTCTTATCACCGTCTTTTCAATCCTCAGTCGTTGAAATTACTTCTTTCAATGGTTCAAAAATTCTTGAGTTGTCAACAGGAACTCAAAACGAGCTCGAAACGATGTCCTTAATTACAAAACGGCGAACTCGTTTAGAGCTCGAATTGAGCTCGACACGACCTCGAACGGGGGTCGCTTTATTTTGAAATGTCGAGCTCGACAGGAGATGAAAATAAGATCAAATGGAAGTCCACTTGAACTCACGATTAGTTTTTTGTCGAGCTCGTTTTGATCTCTTTACGATGCTCGCCTGCAACTCTCTGAGTACACTTTATAACTGCTATAAAATAAGGGCAACACAAAATAAATTAATTTGTACTCACGTGAACGTTTTTCAAAGTGAACATTTCTCATTTTTTTTCTCGAAAATGGTCATGAAATAACTTTGATCTATCATAACTTTTTTCACAAAAATTTCCGGCAGATAAAAAATATACCATGATTATCAGGAGGCCGAACTACATAAGTGTACAAATTTTAAGAAAAAGTTGAAAGTAACAGCTCACGAACCTCCCTTGTAAGGTACTCCCATTTCTACGTAATAAAATATATTATCAGAAGAAAAATTCACATTCTGAGAATTTCAACTAAAAGATTTTATATGTTCAAATCTCACAGTTCAACAGAACTTTCAGAATTTCAAGAAATGTGAACACCAGAAAACCATGTTTTTTTTCGAGAATCAGATCTCTACTTCAAAAGTTAAAAATTGGAGTGGATTATGATAGATCTACGTAATTATCCTGACAATCGTGTTGTCTACAACATCTCAAGGTGAAACAGTATTATTACTAAGTGAAAAAAAACTGGCTTCCATGTAAAAAAGCAATAAAATTTTGTGGACTACCGGAAAAACAAATGCAAATTAGCAACTTTTGTGCCTTTGTTGCGAAGAATATTTTTGAAATGAATATATAATTCGATGGTCACGTAAATAAAAAACTTAAAAAATTATTAACACTTCGCGTTTCACGTAGTTTTTGGAAAATAACTTTTTTCAGTTTTCTGTATATGTATATCATTAAAATTATCCTCAAGAAATCATTGTTTGCCATTGAATTTAAACTTGATAAACCCGTCAAGAAGTTTGTTATATTTTGTTTTTCAAAAATGAAAAACTGGCTGACTGGCAACCCTACTGTTTCATTCTGATTGCGTCCTTTTCCTTCCCACCTTTGTTGATATTATTTAAATAATGAGGACTCATTAAAAATGGTAACATGTATACAATATATGAACTCAAGATAAAACCGTAATTTTTTAAGAAAAATTGGTGACGACAAATCCATGAGCTATAGTTAACTGAAAAATATTTGTCAAAGTGTTCATTTGAAAACCATAGTTCTCGTAGAGTTCCTCTCTTCTACAGAAAAATTCCAACATAGATACAAACATTTATTGAATTATTCATGCATATGTAGTTATCACAAATTTCATCAGTTTACTGTTTCATAAATCAACTCCATACTCTCTTCAATTTATCCATATACTCGTCTTGAGTTTCTCTCTGATTTGTCAGATTTTTAATCACTTTCACTCGATTGTTCCTAATTCTTCTCAAAAGGATAATAATCATCAATGGAATGAATGTGCACACATATGGCGGAATCTGTAAGAAAAGGCAATTTGTTAAGTAGATTCTTTTTTCAAAGTAATAGACGGTCTTACATAAAATCCAGTAAGCAATAAGATATATTCATAGAGTGACAGTGATGTTTTATAAGATCGTATCAGATAAACCACCCCGTTCCATAAACTCATTCCAAGAATTTGGGTCGTTGAAAGAATTGTGATTGCTTGTGAATTCTTTAAATGTTCCAATGAGTTGTATCTTTTTACCATGTTGAACTGTTTCCTGGAACTGGGAATTACTCATTATTCAAACATCGAATTAGGATCTTACCGGTATTTTTTCGACTTTCTCATTTGAAATTGAAGATTAATGATATTGATAGTGAAGTTAACAATTGCCACAAAGAAGCAGATTATCAGAAAATTGTCGAAGTTATTTTGAGATTTTGGTGGATAGAGTCCGCAATTCTGGATATAAGAATCCAATGGATCTCCGAGTGTGAGCAAGTCCCATGTTAGACAACTTGCAATAACCTGGAATAAAAGTTGTATACAAAATAATATGGCGTTTGAAATGGTTTTTCAACCTCAAATGTAGTTAAGAATTTTCAAATCGTATTTTTAGTGAATGGAAAAGTCAAAATTATACTGTTTCAAATAGAGTACTAATCAACAATCAAAGTCATCATAACGATTTGCCACACAGCTAAAAAACAAAAAATAGATGTAGTTTGAACCAACGAATTAGCAGGTCAAAATTAGTGATATAGAAACTTTTAAAAACAGATTTATTTTCCCTCGGATGAGTTCTCACGGACAAACAGACCATGAATGAGACTCTGTGTGATGCAGATACATATGACACGAAACATTCCGAAAAAAGACGGACTAGCACGGAAAATCAGGAAAATAAATTGACCAGATTGCAAAGATGCTGAGACATTAAAAAGATATCACGTCATGTCAGCATGCAATTGACGAAATTGAGAGAGACGCAGAGAAAAGTTCTCTGAGAGAAGTACAACAGTGAAAATTTCCATGGCCGACTGGTTAACGGGCGTGTCTTTGAATCGAACGACGGCGCCGAGCTCTGGTTCGATTCCCCCACGCGCCAAAACTTTTTTATTATTTTTTCTTTTTTTTTCAAATTACAGTTTAATGTGTTTTCGAAACTCAAAAATGTATTCAAAATATTTGTGAGAGTAGTATCTGACAAGAGAACGTTGTAAAAAATGTAATTTGAAAAAAAA